>CM038678.1:585167478-585437150 GCA_021605205.1 Aegilops longissima | reverse complement strand
CTCCTTCCCATCGGGCCCCCAGGTCCGACCTCGGCCATGTGGTTTGGGTCAACAACCGTGTCACCGCGTCTTTACCATGGCCCGAGCCTCCTGGCGCCTTGCATGACGGCCGATATCTTCCATAGTCGGAGCGCCGCCGTGCTCCTTGAAGCCGCTCTGCCCGACTCCCCAATGCCTTGGCGAGGAGATAGATAGCCACAAGGCACGGCGGCGCCTTTCATCACTGCGAACTTCGTTAGTGCGGTAGCCTGATTCGGGAAGAAGATCACCCAGAAATGGGCATCTCCTCCTCGGGGCGACACAGTGAGCAAACCTACATACATGTTTATGTTAGTCGCCTTCCTGCGAACTCTTTCAAAGTTCGTTCAAGCACTTCTTGAAAATGCTTGCGGCAAGCCGTCGATTCTCCTTCTGGTCGGACAAGCTGAGCACGAACATCCTTTAGTTCCTCACCCAGGTTGGGTGTTGGCATCTTGGAGGTTATTTTTCTCTGCCGCACCCTCGTAAGCACGCTCTCTCCGGCCTTCAGCCGGCGCAGAAGCTGTTGCTTGTCCGGATCTAGTCGGCGCCATCTGCCATATTATTGTCAGTTACACACGCCGCACTTCATTAATTATTTATCTTTTGAAGCATATATTACGGAGGGGTCTCTGTGGCTCCCCTCTGTGGCGGCTAATCTTGACCTCAAGTTGGGCCTTGCATTCTTCAAGCTCACTGGAGACGAGCGGGTATTCCTTTTGTAAGATCCTGCGTAACAAATGATCCTTAAATCAGTTATTCTAACTATTTTTAAGTCTCGGAGACTCTTGGCATATATAAGCATCAAATTTCCTCACCGTATGTCCTTTACATCTTTGCTCCGTGGCTCTGGCTAGACCATCTTGGCTGACTTGCAGGAGTGCGCATCTCCCTAATTGAAGACATTCAAAGCCTCTTGGGAGAAACATGCGTCACGAAGAACTGTCGTGGCCTTTGTGATTCATGGCGCTCTCACCTCGAGTTGGTATGAACAATCATCGGTATCTCTGTGAACGTAAACTGTCGCCTCGTCTTTCGCCTCCATACGGACGGCTTTGGGTTTGGTGGCGGAGATTCGATTGCGCAACCTCCGGACTCACGGTCCGTAGCGCTCTTTCACGAAAAGACACCAGCGTTAGTACACCTTCGAGAGTCAATCCTTGGGAATATGGTGACAACCATACCGTTATTGGCGGAGTTTCGATCCGAACCGCACTTCTTTTTTAACTGCAGGGCATCGCCCCTTGATGGCGGTGCATGCATGAGGCTCGGCCTCCTTACTCGAAAGGCACCTGCGAGCGCCATTTAGTATCACATTGATCAAAAAAATAAGCACGGATAGGTCACTGTCGGAGTCAATAGGACCTCGGTCTGATGGGCGATTACTGTGAAATTTGGAAGTATTAAGGGTAATCGGCGTAATAATAGCAGCAAAAAGCATTAGCGATTCTAAATTGGTGAAACACCCCGTCGATCAAATCCCTGTTGGAAATATGCCCTAGAGGCAATAATAAATTAGTTATTATTATATTTCCTTGTTCATGATAATCGTTTATTATCCATGCTATAATTGTATTGATAGGAAACTCGGATACATGTGTGGGTACATAGACAACACCATGTCCTAGTAAGCCTCTAGTTGACTAGCTCGTTGATCAATAGATGGTTCGGTTTCGACCATGGACATTGGATGTCGTTGATAGCGGGATCACATCATTAGGAGAATGATGTGATGGACAAGACAATCCTAAGCCTAGCACAAAGATGCGTGGTTCGTATGCTAAAGCTTTTCTAATGTCAAGTATCATTTCCTTAGACCATGAGATTGTGCAACTCCGGATACCGTAGGAATGCTTTGGGTGTACCAAGCGTCTGGCGTATGCGGGTGACTATAAAGGTGCACTACGGTATCTCGAAAGTGTCACATTGGGTTGTACGAATCGAGGCTGGGATTTGTCACTCCGTGTAGCGGAGAGGTATCTCTGGGCCCACTCGGTAGGACATCATCATAATGTGCACAATGTGACCAAGGGGTTGATCACGGGATGATGTGTTACGGAGCGAGTAAAGAGACTTGCGATGCGAGATTGAACAAGGTATCGGGATCCGACGATCGAATCTCGGGCAAGTACAATACCGCTAGACAAAGGGAATTGTATACGGGATCGATTGAGTCCTTGACATCGTGGTTCATCCGATGAGATCATCGTGGAACATGTAGGAACCAACATGGGTATCCAGATCCGCTGTTGGTTATTGACGGAGAAACGTCTCGGTCATATGCGCATAGTTCCCGAACCCGTAGGGTCTACACATAAGGTTCGATGGCGCTAGGGTTATAAAGGAAGTTTGTATGTAGTTACGAATGTTGTTGAGTCCGGATGAGATCCGGACGTCACGAGGAGTTCGGAATGGTCGGGAGGTAAAGATTTATATATGGAGAAGTTGTTGTTGGGTTAGGAAAAAGTTTGGGTTTTTCGGTATTGTCTGGGAGCTTCGAGGTTCGGAGGATTCGGGGTCGGAGAAATGGGGCCACCAACCCCGATACAGTAGCATGGGCTGTGAGGGACCAGCCTTAATGGGCAGGGGCACCCAGCCCCCAAAGGCCCATGCGCATGGAAGGAAAACCCTAAGGAGGCCTCCACTTGACTTGGGAGCCCCCTCCCCCCTTGCCGCCCCTAGATGGGATCTAGGGCTGCCGCCACCCTAGGGGGGGAAACCCTAAAGGGGCAGCCCTCCCCTATATATAGTTGAGGTTTGGGGCTGCCCAACACATGAGAACTTCTCCCTCTTGGTGCAGCCTGCCTCTCCTCCTCCTCCTCTCCCTTGGTGCTTGGCGAAGCCTGCTTGGGATGCCACGCTCCTCCACCACCCCTGCCGTTGTGCTGCTGCTGGATGGAGTCTTCCTCAACCTCTCCCTCTCTCCTTGCTGGATCAAGGCATGGGAGGCGTCACCCGGGCTGTCGTGTGTTGAGCAGCGGAGGTGCCGTCCGTTCGACACTAGGATCTCGGTGATTTGGATCACGGCAATCGACTCCTTCAACCCCGTTCTCTTGAGCGCTTCCGCTTAGCGATCTACAAGGGTATGTAGATGCACTCTCCTTCCCTCGTTGCTAGTTTCTCCATAGATAGATCTTGGTGACACGTGGAAAATTTTGAATTTCTGCTCGTTCCCCAGCGAGTGGCATCATGAGCTAGGTCTATTGCGTAGATTCTTTGCTGAGTAGAACACAAAGTAGTTGTGGGCGTTGATTTTGTTCAATATGCTTACCGTTACTAGTCCAATCTTGTTTGACGGTATTGTGGGATGAAGCGGCCGGACCGACCTTACGTACTCTTCGTGAGACGGGTTCCACCGGTGACATGCACTTGGTGCATAAGGTGGCTAAGCGGTGCCGATCTCTCCCACTTTAGTCGGAGCGGATTCGATGAAAAGGTCCTTATGAAGGGTAAATAGCAATTGGCATATCACGTTGTGGTTTTGCGTAAGTAGGTAAGCGTTCTTGCTAGAAACCCATAGCAGCCACGTAAAACATGCAAACAACAATTGAGGGCGTCTAACTTGTTTTTGCAGGGTATGCTATGTGATGTGATATGGCCAAGAAGAATGTGATGAATGATATGTGATGTATGAGATTGATCATGTTCTTGTAATAGGATTCACGACTTGCATGTCGATGAGTATGACAACGGCGAGAACCATAGGAGTTGTCTTTATTTGTTGTATGACCTGCGTGTCATTAAACAGCGCCATGTAATTACTTTACTTTATTGCTAACGGTAGCCATAGTAGTAGAAGTAATAGTTGGCGAGACAACTTCATGGAACACGATGATGGAGATCATGATGATGGAGATCATGGTGTCATGCGGTAACGATGATGATCATGGAGCCCGAAGATGGAGATCAAAGGAGCTATATGATATTGGCCATATCATGTCACTATATATAATTGCATGTGATGTTTATTATGTTTATGCATCTTGTTTACTTAGAAACGACGGTAGTAAATAAGATGATCCCCCTTTAACAATTTCAAGAAAGTGTTCTCCCTAAGCTGTGCACCGTTGCTAAAGTTAAATGCTTCTAAGCACCACGTGATGATCGGGTGTGATAGATTCTTACGTTCACATACAGCGGGTGTTGTGAGCCTAGCATGTTGGACATGGCCTCGGAACACATGAATACACTTAGGGTTAACAGCGAGCCTAGCATATACAGACATGGCCTCGGAACACGAGACCGAAAGGTCGAGCATGAGTCGTATAGTAGATCGATCAACATGAAGATGTTCACCGATGATGACTAGTCCGTCTCACGTGATGATCGGACCACGGCCTAGTTGACTCGGATCATGTAATCACTTAGATGACTAGAGGATGTCTATCTGAGTGGGAGTTCATAAGATGAACTTAATTATCTTGAACATAGTCAAAGACCTTTTGCAAATTATGTAAATGGCTGGCGCTTTAGTTCCTTGTTTAGATATGTTCCTAGAGAAAATATAGTTGAAAGTTGAAAGTAGCGATTATGCGGACGATGAAAGCTTATGTCCTTAATGCACGCTCGGTGTGCTGAACCCCAAGCGTCGTTTGTGGATGTTGCGAACATCGGACATGCGTTTGATAACTACGTGATAGTTCGGTTAAGCGGTTTAGAGTTGAGGCACCAAAGGCGTTTTGAAGCGTCGCGGAACATATGAGATGTTTGAGGGCTGAAATTGGATTTCAGGCTCGTGCCACGTCAAGAGGTATAAGACCTCCGGCGATTTTCTTAGCACTGCAAACTAAGGGAGAAAAGCTCAATCGTTGAGCTTGTGCTCAGATTATGCAGTGCAACAATCACTTGAATCAGTGGGAGTTGATCTTCGGATGAGATAGTGATGTTTCTCCAAAGTCATTGCCACCAAGCTGCTAAAGCCGTGATGAACTATAACATATCGAGGGATAGATATGATGATCCTTGAGGTATTAGCGATGTTTGACACATGAGTAGAAATCAAGAAGGAGCATCAATTGTTGATGGTTGGTGAAACCACTAGTTTCAAGAAGGGCAAGGGCAAGAAGGATACTTCATGAAGCGGCAAATCAGTTGCTGCTCTAGTGAAGAAACCCAGGTTGAACCCAAACCGAGACTAAAGTGCTTACGTAATAAGAGAACAGCCACTGGGCAGAATTACCCTAGATACTTGGTAGATGAGAAAGGCTGGCAAGGTCGATAGAAGTATATTGGATATACATTATGTTAATGTGTACTTTACTAGTACTCCTAGTAGCACCGGGTATTAGATACGGTTGGGTTGCTAAGTGTTAGTAACTTCGAAATAAAAGCTACGGAATAAGCGGAGACTAGCTAAAGGTGAGTGACGATATGTGTTGGAAGTGTTTCCAAGTTTGATGTGATCAAACATCATACGCTCCTCTACCATCAAGATTAGTATTAAACCTGAATAATTGTCATTTGGTGTTTGCGTTGAGCATAGACATGATTGGATTATGTCTATACATGTCTGATTATTCATTTAAGGAGAATAATGGTTACTCTATTTATTTGAATAATACCTTCAATGGTCTTGCACCTAAAAGAATGGTTTATTGAATCTCGATCGTAGTGATACACATTTTCATGCCAAAGATATAAGATAGTAATGATAGTACCACTTACTTGTGGCCTTGCCATATAAGTCATATTGGGTAAAAGCATGAAGAAGCTCCATGTTGATGGATCTTTGGACTCACTCGTTTTGAAAAGTTTGAGACATGCGAACCATGTCTATTGGTGTATCGCATGAAGAAACTCCATGCAGATGGATCGTTTGGACTCACTTGATTTTGAATCACTTGAGATATGCAAATCATACCACATGGGCAAGATATTTGAAAAGCCTCGGTTTCGGTAAGATGGAACAAGATAGCAACTTGTTGGAAGTAACACATTTTGATGTGTGCAGTCCAATGAGTCTTTGAGGCATCTGATGAATATCGTTATGTTCTTACTTCAGATGATGATTGAGTAGATGTTGAGTATATTTACTTGATGAAACACAAGTCTGAATTATTGAATGGTTCAAGTAATTTCAGAGTGAAGTTGAAGATCTTCGTGACAAGAGGATAAAATGTCTATGATATGATCATAGAGATGAATATCTGAGTTCTGAGTTTGGCACATAATTAAGACATTGTGAAATTGTTTCACAATTAATACGCACTTTGGAACACCATAGTGTGATGGTGTGTCGAACATCATAGTTGCACTCTATTGGATATGGTGCGTACCATGATATCTCTTATCAATTACCACTATCGTTCATGGGTTAGGCATTAGAGACAACCGCACTCACTTTAATAGGGCACCACGTAATTCCGTTGAGATGACACCGTATGAACTATGGTTTGGAGAAACCTAAGTTATCGTTTCTTAAAGTTTGGGGCTACGGCGCTTATGTGAAAAAGTTTCAGGTTGATAAGCTCGAACCCAGCGGATAAAATGCATCTTCATAGGACACCCAAAACAGTTGGGTATACCTCCTAATTCAGATCCGAAAGCAATAGGGATTGTTTCTTGAATCGGGTCCTTTCTCGAGGAAAAGTTTGTCTCGAAAAGTTGAGTGGGAGGATGGTGGAGACTTGATGAGGTTATTGAACCGTCACTTCAACTAGTGTGTAGCAGAGGCACGGGAAGTTGTTCCGTGGCACCTACACCAATTGAAGTAAAGAAGCTTATGATAGTGATCATGAAGTTTGGATCAAGTCACTAGCGTACCTCGTGGGGTGACAAGGATCGTACTACTTGAGTGGTGCATAATCACATCTTGAAGGTCATGTTGCTGACAACAATGAACCTCGAGCTATGGAGAAGCGATGGTGGGCCCAAATTCAAACAAATGGTTAGAAGCCATGAAATCCGAGATAGGATCCATGTATGAGAACAAAGCATGGACTTTGGTGGACTTGCCGATGATCGGCAAGCCATTGAGATAAATGGATCTTTAAGAAGAAAGCGGGCGTGGGCGGTAATGTCACCGTCTATGAAGCTCGACTTGTGGCGAAGAGTTTTTCACAAGTTCAAGGAGTTGACTACGATGAGATTTTCTCATCGTGGCGATGCTTAAGTCGTCGGAATCATGTTAGCATTAGCTGCATTTATGAAATCTGGCGGATGGATGTCAAAGCGAGTTTCCTTACGGATTTTACGTAAGGAAAGGTTGTATGTGATACAATCGAGAAAAGTTTTATCGATCCTAAGGATGCTAAAAGGTATGCTAGCTCGGTGATCCTTCTAAGGACTGGAGTAAGCATCTCGGAGTTGGAATATGCGCTTTGATAGATGATCAAAGATTTTGGGTTTATACAAAGTTTATGAGAAACTTGTATTTCCAAAGAAGTGAGTGGGAGCACTATAAATTTCGATGAGTATATGTTGTTGACATATTGATGATCGAAATGATGTAGAAATTCTGGAAAGCATATAGGGTTATTTGAAAGATGTTTTCAATAGAAAACCTGGATTAAGCTACTTGAACATTGAGCATCAAGATCTATAAGGATAGATCAAAATGTTTAATAATACTTTCAAATGAGCACATACCTTGACATGATCTTGAAGGTGTTCAAGATGGATCGATCGAAGAAGGAGTTCTTGCACGAGATGTAAGGTATGAAGTTAAGACTTAAAAGCTCGACCACGGCGAGAAAAGAGAGAAAGGGCGAAGGTCGTCCCTATGCTTTAGGCGTAGGCTCTATAGTATGCTATCTTGTGTACACTTCACCTTTGGAAGTGTGCCTTGCCATAGTCGGTCAAGGGTACAAGAATGATCAAGGAATGGATCATTGGACAGCGATCAAAATTGTCCTTGGAGTAAATAAGGACATGTTTCTCGATTATGGAGGTGATAAAGAGTTGCGTAAAGGGTTACGTCGATGCAAGCTTTAACACCTATCCGAAGTGACTACGAGTAGCAAACGGATCGTATAGTGGAGCAACCATTTGGAATAGCTTCAAGTGGGCGTGGGCAGCATTTACAATATGACATAGAAATTGCGAAGTACACACGGATCTGAAAGGTTCGGACCGTTGACTAAAACCTCTCTCACAAGCAAAACATGATCAAACCTCAGAACTCATTGAGTCTTAATCACATGATGATGTGAACTAGTTTGAGACACTAGTAAACTCTTTGGATGTTGGTCACATGGCGATGTGACCTATCGATGTTAATCACATGGCGATGTGAACTAGATTATTGACTCTAGTGCAAGTGGGAGACTGTTGGAAATATGCCTAGAGGCAATAATAAATTAGTTATTATTATATTTCCTTGTTCATGATAATCGTTTATTATCCATGCTATAATTGTATTGATAGGAAACTCAGATACATGTGTGGGTACATAGACAACACCATGTCCTAGTAAGCCTCTAGTTGACTAGCTCGTTGATCAATAGATGGTTACGGTTTCCGACCATGGACATTGGATGTCGATTGATAACGGGATCACATCATTAGGAGAATGATGTGATGGACAAGAACAATCCTAAGCCTAGCACAAAGATCGTAGTTAGTATGCTAAAGCTTTTCTAATGTCAAGTATCTTTTCCTTAGACCATGAGATTGTGCAACTCCGGATACCGTAGGAATGCTTTGGGTGTACCAAGCGTCCTGGCATGGCTGGGTGACTATAAAGGTGCACTTCTGGTATCTCCGAAAGTGTACATTGGGTTGTACGAATCGAGGCGGGATTTGTCACTCCGTGTGACGGAGAGGTATCTCTAGGCCCTCGGTAGGACATCATCATAATGTGCACAATGTGACCAAGGGGTTGATCACGGGATGATGTGTTACGGGCGAGTAAAGAGACTTGCGATATGAGATTGAACAAGGTATCGGGATACCAAGCGATCGAATCTCGGGCAAGTACAATACCCGCTAGACAAAGGGAATTGTATCTGGGATCGATTGAGTCCTTGACATCGTGGTTCATCCGATGAGATCATCGTGGAACATGTAGGAACCAACATGGGTATCCAGATCCGCTGTTGGTTATTGACGGAGAAGCGTCTCGGTCATGTCGCATAGTTCCCGAACCCGTAGGGTCTACACATAAGGTTCGATGGCGCTAGGGTTATAAAGGAAGTTTGTATGTGGTTACCGAATGTTGTTAGGTCCGGATGAGATCCGGACGTCACGAGGAGTTCGGAATGGTCAGGAGGTAAAGATTTATATATGGAAAGTTGTTGTTGGTTAGGAAAAGTTTGGGTTTTTCGGTATTGTCTTCGGAAGGTTAGGAAGCTTCAGGAAAGGTTCGAGGTCCTAAATAGTTCCACCACGTCCAATACAGTAGCATGGGCTGTGAGGCGCCCTAGCCGAAATGGGCCGTGGGCACCAAGCCCCAAGGCCCATGCATGGATTGGAGGAAAACCCTAAAGGGGAGGCCTCCACTTGACTTGGAGGCCTCCTCCCCCCTTAGCCGCCCCTAGATGGGATCTAGGGCTGGCACCCCCTGGGGTGGAAACCCTAAAGCAGCCTCCCTTCCCCTATATATAGTTGAGGTTTGGGGCTGCCACACATGAGAACTTCTCCCTCTTGGTGCAGCCCCTCCTCCTCCTCCTCCTCTCCTTGGTGCTTGGCGAAGCCCTGCAGGATGCCACGCTCCTCCACCACCACTGCCGTTGTGTTGCTGGATGGAGTCTTCCTCAACCTCTCCTTCTCTCCTTGCTGGATCAAGGCATGGGAGGCGTCACCGGGGCTGTCGTGTGTTGAGCATGGAGGTGCCGTCCGTTCGGCACTAGGATCTCCGGTGATTTGAATCACGACAAGTCGACTCCTTCAACCCCGTTCTCATGAGCAGCTTCCGCTTAGCGATCTACAAGGGTATGTAGATGCACTCTCCTTCCCTCGTTGCTAGTTTCTCCATAGATAGATCTTGGTGACACGTGGGAAAATTTTGAATTTCTGCTCGTTCCCCAACAAACCCGTCCAGTGGATTGGCCGGAGAAAATCCTCCTCCTCCCTTTGGCCTCACGTGGATGAAAGTCTTCACCGGGATTAAATTGACCAGATCCGACCCTTTAGGTACGGACTTGGGTAACGCTATCCTCCCGATTGAAGTCCCATAGAATTGTGGCCCCTATATTGGAGCCGGCTGCACTCCCCTCATAATCTGATTACCATGAGCTCAGGTCATGGTCCAATCAACATGAGCGATAATCTTATTCGGCTCATCAAGTAAAGAAGCGTCCGGTCATTTTTCCCTCTGAGACTCTGCGAGGCGTACCCAGGCACTTCTTGAAGGAGCATTGCTAAACCTCAGGAAGGCCGATCGAAGGCAGGATCTCGGTGGTGGGGCGTCCTTCCATATAAAAACCATTAAACCATTTGCGGTCCTTGAGGGCGCCTTCTTCGAAGTTACGGATAGATGCTCACGGTCGGCGATACGCCCATAGTTAGCTCACTTACTTGATATATTGACCCTCAACGAGGAAGCGGTACTAAGCGAATAATCTCTTCCACAAGTGCCAAAATGAGCCTCGATACCCCAAACGAGTTACGCAAAAGGGCCACGAAGCCCGCGATATGCAAAATGGAGGCGGGCGTAAGGTGAATTGCAAGCTGAGTAAGTAGAACTCCAGAGCCCCAAGAGCGGATGGATTACTGCGTCAAGGTCCTCTTACTAGATAAGAGATAAAAGCACACAGGCTCTCCTTTAGAGGGATGGGGGACACTCTAAGCACCTTTACTTCCTTGTAGGTGGCAGAAGTCGGCTGAACCACAGGAACCATGAAGTTCGCGGAAGAAATCCCTTGGTTTGAGTATAACTAGCTTTCTTCGCTTTTGGTGAGCATCTCTCCAATTTCGGTGAGAAATTTCAAATGTGAGAAGGAAGGGTAGCGTCATTGTCCACATGATGGAATGGGTTTTTGTCGAGAAAGGCGCTCAGATGAAGGCTTGGAGGGGAGGATGGTGGCTCAGATCAGATCCTTTGTGGGCGGCTCATTTTGCTTGACTAGGGGGTAAGTGTAAAAATACCTGGATTTCGCATTCATTCAAACACGTGGAAGATGGCCATTATTGGGCGTAGAAGCCAAGGCGCCTTGACATTTATCGAAGCAGGACACTATTCGACAAGTATATGGAATTTGGAGAAGAACCGAGCTACCATGATGCAGAAGACAAACTACTGCGCCGGACTCATCGTCATTGAAGCTGGTTAGCGGAGACTCTTGAGGAGTCGGATTAGGGGTGTCGGGATAGCGAACTATCACTTGGTTGGCGGACTCTGGACTATGAAGATACAAGATTGAAGACTTCGTCCGTGTCCAGGATGGGACTTTCCTTGAGAAGGTGTGGAAGGCAAGCTTGGCGTCTGGATATGTAGATCTCCTACCATTATGGCAGACTCTGTGTAACCCTAACCTATCAGGTGTCTATATAAGCAGGAGGTTTTTAGTCCGTCAAGGGACGAACAACAATCATACCATAGGCTAGCCTCTAGGGTTTAGCCTCTACGATCTCGTGGTAGATCGGAACATGTGGAACCAACATGGGTATCGAGATCCGCTGTTGGTTATTGACGGAAGAACGTCTCGGTCGTATGCATAGTTCCCGAACCCGTGAGTCTACACTAAGGTTCGATGGCGCTAGGGTTATAAAGGAAGTTTGTATGTGGTTGCGAATGTTGAGTCCGGATGAGATCCGGACGTCACGAGGAGTTCGGAATGGTCGGAGGTAAAGATTTATATATGGAAAGTTGTTAGGGTTAGGAAAAAGTTTGGGTTTTTGATTGTTATGCGGGAAGCTTCGGAAGGTTAGGAAATAGTTCCACCACGTCCAATACAGTAGCATGGGCTGTGGGGCGCCCTAATATAATGGGCAGGGGCACCCAGCCCCCAAAGGCCCATGCATGGGAGGGAAAACCCTAAGGGGAGGCCTCCACTTGACTTGGGAGGCACTCCTCCCCTTAGCCGCCCCTAGATGGGATCTGGGGCTGGCCGTACCCTTGGGGTGGGAAACCCTAAAGGGGCCAGCCCCCTTCCCCTATATATAGTTGAGGTTTGGGGCTGCCATACATGAGAACTTCTCCCTCTTGGTGCAGCCACCTCTCCTCCTCCTCCTCTCCCTTGGTGCTTGGCGAAGCCTGCGGGATGCCACGCTCTCCACCACCACCACGCCGTTGTGTTGCTGCTTTGGATGGAGTCTTCCTCAACCTCTCCTTCTCTCCTTGCTGGATCAAGGCATGGGAGGCGTCACCGGGCTGTCACGTGTGTTGAGCGGTGCCGTCCGTTCGGCACTAGGATCTCCGGTGATTTGAATCCTGACAATGCGACTCCATCAACGCGTTCACATGACGCTTCAGCAACAATCTACAAGGGTATGTAGATGCACTCTCCTTCCCTGGTTGCTAGTTTCTCCATAGATAGATCTTGGTGACACGTGGGAAAATTTTGAATTTACTTTCGTTCCCCAACAAACCGTCCGATGGATTGGCCGAGGAAAATCCTCCTCCTCCCCTTTGTACATGGCGGACAAAGTCTTCACAGTTCGGTGACCGATCCGACCCTTCTTGGCCCGGCAGGTAACATCGTCCTCCCGTTGAAGTCCCATGGGGTGGCCCCTATATTGGAAGCGGCCTCCTCATAATGCTGATTGCCATGACTCGGTCATGGTCAATCCGCATAAACGATAATCTTATTCGGCTCATCAAGTAAAGGCGTCGGTCATTTTCCCTCTGGGGGCTGGCGTAACCCAGGCACTTCTTGAGGAGCATTGCTAAACTCCGGAAGGCCGATCCGAGCAGAGATCCGGCGGTGGGGCGTCCTCCATGTAAAACCATTGAAGGCGGTCTTGGACGCCTTCTTCAGGGTTAAATGAATGCTCTCGGTCGGCGATGCGCCATAGTTAGAGCTCCGCCCACTTGATATATTGACCCCTCATGAGAGCAGGTACTAGGCGAATAATCTCTTCCAGGCATAAAATGAGCCTCGATGCCCAGAACGATTCGCAAAGGGCCCTGAAGCCAGCGATATGCAAAATGGAGGCGGGCGTGGGTGGTGCAACTGGCCCGTAGAACTCAAGAGCGGAGAAGCGGATGGATTGGAAATCGAGTCCTCTTACTAGATAAGTAAACACCGCTCTCCTTTAGAGGATCGGGGACACTCTCGCTTGCTTTCCGCCCTTAGGTGGCAAGTCGGCTCAACCGGAACCATGAGAAGGGAAGAAATCCCTTGGTTTGGTATAACTAGCTATCTCTGGATGAGCATCTCTCCCAATTTCCGGTGAGGCGGGGGCCTTGAGAAGGAGAACGCGTCATTGTCCATGATGGAATGGGTTTTTGTCGGCGCTCTCGATGAAGGCTTGCGGAGGAGGATGGTGTGGCTGAGATCTAGATCCTCGCCCCTTTATAGGCGGCTCATTTCTGCGCAGCTAGGGTAGTGTAAAAATACCACTGGATTTCGCATTCATTCAAACCGTGGAAGATGGCCATTATTGGGCGTAGAAGCCAAGGGCGCGACATTTATGAAGCCGGACACTATGACAAGTATATGGAATTTGGAGAAGAACGCCTCGCAATCTTAGAAGACAAACTACAGCGCGGACTCATCGTCATTGAAGCTGGTTGAGGAGCTCTGGGAGTCCGGATTAGGGGTGTCGGGATAGCGAACTATCACCGTTGGCGGACTCTGGACTATGAAGATACAAGATTGAAGACTTCGTCCAGTGTCGGATGGGACTTTCCTTGGTGTGGAAGGCAAGCTTGGCGATACGGATATGTAGATCTCCTACCATTGTAACCGACTACGTGTAACCCTAACCTATCGGTGTCTATATAAGCGGAGGTTTTTAGTCCGTGGGGCGAACAATCATACCATAGGCTAGCCTCTAGGGTTTAGCCTCTACGATCTCGTGGATCTACTCTTGTACTACCCATATCATCAATATTAATCAAGCGGGTAAGGGTACTACCTCCATCGAGAGGGCCGAACACAGGTAAAAACATCGTGTCCCTTGTCTCCTGTTACCATCCGCCTAGATGCACAGTTAGGACCCCCTACCGAGATCATGGTTTGACACAAACAAACCCTTCCCAAACACGCAAATCTCAAATTGAATCCAACTTAAATCCAGCGGGGAAAATGACAACCAAAGGGAAAAGCAATGAAAGCAGAAAAAAGGCGCGTCCGGCACCTAGTCTAGTCTTGGGCGTCTTCTCACCGGTAGCGAATAAGTCACTGCCTTTGGCGTGGGAGGGAGCCCAGGGCTGGTAAGCACCCACGACACTCGGGCGTGTCTGCCCATTATTACGTGAGAGTGTCCGCGGTGGCGAGCTTCACGAGCCTTTGGGCCATGTTCTGGTACGGCCTTGCTTATCGCGAGCGAGGCCCGCCTTGCGCGCACTCTAGTGCCATCAACGACGACCCGAAGGAGCGCCGCCCGATGGGGTAAGCGGTCGCCAGCAGTTCCCAACGACCCGCGGATCCTCCGCTTGAAGCGAGGCCACAGAGCACCTCCCAGCAGAGGCCTACCTCCTGAAACGCCTTGCTCCGAGCGCCCGGTGGTGATGCGGATCTCGGCCCCTCTGCGGCCTCGGCGCCCTCCTCCTCGGGGTAGGAGGCTGCGGGGCCAGGGGCAACGCCGCTCGTGTGGCGGCTGCACCTCCTGCGATTCATGATTAGCGTATACTGCTCTGAGAATTAGCGGTACCCGTGTCGTCGCTTCCAGCGTGGCGGTGGGGCCTTCACGGGGCTCTGGAAGAGCTCGGCTCTGTCGCCTCGTCCCCCGGCTTGGGGTGAGGCGAGCCTTGTTAGCCCTCATCTTTGGTGCCCTGGTCCATCATGTGGGGCGCGTGTTCTTACGGGCCGTCATCCCAAAGCCGCGCCATAGTGCTCTGCGTGCCATGCAGCTACCTGGCGCCACACAGGGGTGGTGCGTGGCGTGCCCAGGCCGTGGTGGCGTGATCCTTCTTCATTGGCCGGGGCGGGGCGGTGGCTTCTTTGGCCAGTCTTGATAAGCCGGCTGGTGTTGGTATAGCCTTGGATCCTTGACGTGTGGAGCCCAGCAGGCATCTGGACTGGTGGGGCTGGGTGCGAAGGGTGAGCCCGGCGAAAGCCGGGAGCTCGCCACACTCTGCTTGACGCGTCATGGCCGCCTTCTGACACCTGCTGCGGTAGCTCCAGACCACCGTGGTGTGACCTTGAGTTTACTGCTCGGCGGTGTCTGGCGTGTGGCATGGCGTGGTTGGAGGCCCTCAGCTGCTCCAGCGCTGCCTTGGCGTGAGGCAATGAAACTTTGTTAGCGTCGCCCGCGGACTGCAGCGCCCAGCGGACCATGAGCTGCACAGGGCATGGAAGTCGCCCGGCGGCGGCTCTGCGTGGTTGGAGGCCCTCGCTGCCGACCAGCGCCTGCCCAGCGTGAGATGTCGAGCTTTGTCGCGTCGCCCGGCCGCAGCGCCCATGAGGCAAGTGACTGCACAGGGCATAGTCGCCGGCCAGCGGCTCTCTTGATGAATAACCGCCCGAGGACGGGTTGCCCGTGGTCGCGGACATGATGATGGCGATCTTGACGGGACAAAGCGGCGGGAGGTGGATCGGCGCACCTACTGGCGCGCAAATGTCGGGATTTGGGTTCGGCGGACCCTTGAGTTCAAACAACTGGGGTGTCGCGGAGATCTCGCCCTCTACCTACACCCACCCGCCTCGCTAGGATCTAAACTGAAAGGAACAGAAGAGACACAAGGTTTATACTAGTTCGGCCACCATTGTGGTGTAATACCCTACTCTAGTTTGTGGTGTGGTGGATTGCCTCTTGGGCTCATGGTGATGAACAATACAAGGAAGAACAGCCTCACAGTCTGTTCTTGGCGAAGCGATGAGCGCTTGGAGGTTGATCGCTCTCTCTCTCCCTCTCTAGATTGCTTGACCTCTAGCTACATTGCGGATCTCGGATCCCTCTACCTGTGGGTGGCTAGTCCTATTTATAGGCGGAGGCCACGGGCCTCTTCCCAAATATTAGCGGGAAGGGGCGCCAACAATTGGCCATTTGAAGGGAACATCTGGTACACTTATCTGACTAAAGTTGGTCCTCGTCATCGAAGGCTCACGGTGGTGGCCTTGGCTTGGGCTCCTGACTTCCTTCTGCCGTTAGGCTGGTCTTGGTCTTGTTGCACCGAAATGGGCGCCTTTGCTTGATGCTCTCGCTGCGCTTGCTCCTTTGCACCAAGAGGAAAGGAGGACCTTGCAGTGGCACCAGGCGCCTTGGTTATCTGGCTTGCATCATGGGCACCTCGTGAGGTACCCGCATTGATCTCTCCTATCTCATGAGCCCGCTGATGAGGCCGTGCTGAGAAGCTCCAGTCGTGCCCCGCATGCCAGCCCCTCGCGTGGGTCTTGAGCTTGTGTTGATGAAGGTGGGCGTGATGGGCCCTTGGAACCACCCATGCATGGCCATAAGCGGCGTCAGGGACCCCGTTCCCGAAACACACCATCTAGATATCGTGAGTCACGCTCTGGATTCAATCGTGCGCCACCCTAAGCATGCATCGGTGCACCCCTATACTTCTCCTATTGTTGTCGTTCTCGAAGATGAACTACCATGGCGTCCATTAGCGAGGCGTGGGTTTTGAGATAAGGGCGGGACACGGGTTGTCGGCATTGGATCGGCTCCTTCCGATTAGGCGAACGCGAAACAAGGGCCTATGGCGATACTGCGGTCCGCCTATAGCGATCAGGCGAATAAACTCCCGCCTCGGTGGCGAAATCAACAATTCGTTGTTATCGACCGAGTAGTCCCGTCGCGGTAGCGTAAAATCGTGACGTTCGGCGACAGCGGCGAAACAAAGGTGTACAAGCCGATCGCCCGGAATTATCGAGCTGCTCGCGCCGGTGTGGGTCCTTGAGTTGTAAGTGCGTGCGAGGTCGACCCGTCGGGGAGAGGTGGGGTCTATGAGGCGAGGAGCAGTGATTGATTTTTCGTCTATAAGGTCGACTCGGCTGCTCTAGCGGTATGGATTGAGGCAAATCCTGTCCTAAGAAGATTAGTTTTGGTATGTTGGAAATAGTTTTACTTTGTTGGTCGAGTAGTTTAATGGAGTTGGTTAAGTTCATGCTATGCAATGTATCAAATTGTGCTACCTTTGTTTAAATTTTGGTTGAATCGAAGTTTCAATCTATGTTTGTAATGAATTTGTGAAAAATGTTTAGAGAGTTCAATTTAAAAGTTGGCTAGAAATGGTTTTATAACTTACTACTCCCTCGTTCACTAAATAATTGTCTTTTAGAGATTTGACAGTATTCATCTGAAACAAAATGAATGAATCTATCTTCTAGCAATATACAATACATTAAGTATGTTGTAGATTCGTTGAGATGGTAGAAAAGCGAATATTTAGGAACGGACGGAGTAATATAAAAGTTCAGATTTGAGGGCCGTTTGAGGGGCCTCTAACCACGACACGCGGAAACCGCCAATGACTCGTGGGTCCCGAGTTAGTCCAGCACCCACTGTGCGTGAGGTGGAGACGGCGCAGAACCACAATCCTCGGAATCATAAAAGTGCTGGCCCAGCGTGCCCATCAATCAATCCGGAATCTATTCCCCCCGCAGCAGACGCCATGGCCGCCGCACCATGCCGCAGCCCTTGCTCCCGGTGACCAACCCCTCCTCCGGGGGCGGCGGCTCTGCCCCATCCTCCGGCAGCGGCCTCTCCGACTCCGCGCTCGCCACGCCGGCCTTCCGCTCTTCCTCAACAGGGTCTCCGACACGGCTCGGCGCTCGCTCGCCGACCGCCGCCCCTGGACGGAGCTCATCGACCGCTCGGCCATCTCGCGGCCGGACTCACTCTCGAGGCCACCTCGCGGCTGCGCCGCAACCTGGGCTACTTCCGCGTCAACTACGCCGCCGTGGTGGCCTTCTCCCTCGCGGCCTCCCTCCTGGCGCACCTTCTCGCTGCTCGTCCTCCTCGGCATCCTCGGCGCCTGGTGCTTCCTCTACGTCTTCCGCGCGCCCGACCAGCCCGTCGTGCTCTTCGGCCGCACCTTCACCGACCGGGAGACGCTGCTCGGCCTCGTCGTCTCGTCGCTGCTCGCCTTCTTCCTCACGTCCGTCGCATCGCTCATCATCTCCGGCCTGCTCGTCGGCGGCGCGCTGGTGGCGGTGCACGGCGCCTTTCGCATGCCGGGACCTCTTCCTCGACGACTCGAGCTCTGTGTCAAGCGGCAACACTTCCACAGGCTGCTCTCCTTCCTCGCGTCGCGGATCTGGTGTTTGAGCCCGCGCGAGATCTGGTAGCCTTCTTGGACCAACGAGTTCATTTCAAGTCTGAATCTAATTTCGCGAGATCCGCGTGAACTGTATTCTCTCGTATTTTGACCAGATGTTAAGCATTAGCAAATTGATCACTGTGCACTATGAATCGATTGAGCGTTAGCAAATTGATTCGCATTATTAACTGTATTCGCTCGTATTTAACCAGTTATACAGGTTTTATGGTTTCCACTGTGTCTGCCTTTGCCTGTAGTTTTTATCTACTTGTTCAAACTCATTTGGTGCCTGAATTTGGGGTTGTGGTGAGATATTTGGAGAGCATCTATTCGTCGGTCCTTATAAAAACAGTACTCCCTCCTTCCCAAATATAAAGCGCGGTTTGACTTTTACGTGCTTCGTTCTGTGACTTTGTTATATTTTTATATGTATATGTATAAAATTATTATCATCATATGAAATAAAATTGCAAGACAAAATCTGTGATGTCATTTATACATATTCAATATATCTTTGATATATATTAGTGGTCGGTTGTGCATTAAAAATAGTAAAAGTCAATCGCTTATATTTTGGGAAGGAGGGAGTATCACTTGATGGCGAGAGCATCTACATCGGCTCCTCGAGCGCCTTCTATATGCAGCGACCGATGACGGCCGGGATCGAGGTAACTCGAGCCACGACCCCATCTTGTCTGACTCATCTGTTTGGAGTAAAGGACGAACCCCACGCACCGCCTGACAGTTTGGATCTATTTTTTTCGTTTTGTGTTGAAACGGCCCATTTCTAAGCGCAAACGTAAATCGGTTGGGTCGGTGAGCAATAACAACAGCCTCTCGTCGCATTGGTAGCGTGGCGGCGACCCTACCTCACGCTCAAATTAAGCGTGCATGCGGTCGGCCCTTTGTCATCCGCCTAAGCGTCGGTCGTCGTCCTTCTTAAATGGGAAGTTGTGGACGGTCACGATCCATGCTCCACTCGATCTTCTTGCCTCCTCGAAACCCGAACACCCAAACCCTAGTTCTCCACTCGCCCCTCGACTCGCCCGGTATGGCGTCAGCAGGTGTGGTGAGCACGATGCGCAAGGCGCCCGACCACGAGTGGTTAATCGCCGGCCGCCTTCGCGCTTGACCGAGCTGCGCCAATCCACAGTGCCCCGCGCCCGCATTACGCCATCGCCCTACAGCGCGTGCGCTTAAGCGATCGTCCGCGGATGTTTCTTTGGCGTTATTGGGAAACGAGGGCGCGCGCTCCCACGGGCGACTTTAACCTAATAAGCGGCATCTGTCGCGGATGGTGCGATCGATAATGGCCGTGCTGTCGTGAGAGATCGACCGCCAGCACTTTGCTGACGACACCTTTCGACCCAGTTACACGTCTACTCCGCCTTGTGGGACACTTGGTTTCGGGGCGAGCACGGCGTGCGGTAGCGTCCTACTTTCTTTGAGTCGCCCAACTAGCCGCATTTCTACTCTGAGCCCAGCGGCGTGCTCAAGCCCTCACGGTCTTGTGAGCATCTCTGTGTCAGCGCCATCACCAAACGCCGTCGCCTTAGCCCTCTCGTTGCCACCACCACCTCCCTCCCAGCGGAGGAGGAGGAGGCTGATCGTCTCCAGCGTATCTATAATTTATAAATATTCATGCTATTATATTATCATTTTGGATGTTTATGGGCTTTACCAAACACTTTTATATTATTTTGGACTAACCTATTAGGGGCCGAGTCCAAATTGTTGTTTTCTTGCCTATTTGATATTTGAAGAAAAGGAATATCAAGCGAGTCAAGCGAATGAAACCTTCGGAGAGTTATTTTTGGAGCAGGCAATCCGGGAGACTTGGAGTAGGCGTCGGGGAAGCTTGAGAAAGCCACGAGGCGAGGCGCGCCCTACCCCTGGGCGCGCCCGCCTCATGGGCCCCTCGTGGCTCTCGGCCGACTTCTTCGCCTATATATACCCTAAAACATCGGGGAACACAATAGTGGGAGTTCCATGAAGTCTCTATAGCCACAAAACCAATCGGGACCTGTTAGCCACCTGCCGGAGAGATCCCTACATGATGGCCATCTTCATCATCCGGCCTCTCTGCTACCTCTTGAGCATTGCGTTGGTTTTCCCTTGAAGAGGAAAGGGTGATGCGATAAAGTAGCGTAAGTATTTCCCTGGTTTTGAGAACCAAGGTATCAATCCGGTAGGAGGATACGCTCAAGTCCTTGCACCTACACAAACAAATAAGAACCTGCAACCAGCGGCGGTAAAGGTTGTCGATCCTTCACGTCACTTACGAGTGAGATCGATAGAGATGATAAGATAATATTTTGGTATTTTTATGATAAAGAGTAAAAGTAAAAGAAAGCAAAGTAAACAATAATGGAAATAATGGGAGATTAATATGATGGAAAATAGACAAGGGCCATAGGTTTCACTAGTGGCTTCTCTCAAGATAGCATAAGTATTACGGTGGGTGAGCAATTCTTGTCAAGCAATTGATAGAATTGAGCATAGTTATGAGAATATCTAGGTATGATCATGTATATAGGCATCACGTCGTGACAAGTGAACCGACTCCTGCTGCATCTACTACTATTACTCCACATCGGCCGCTATCAACATGTATCTAGAGTATTAAGTTCAAAAAAGAGCGAGTAACGCTTTAAGCAAGATGACATGATGTAGAGGATAAACTCATGCAATATGATATAAACCCCATCTTTTTATCCTCGATGGCAACAATACAATCGTGTCATTTCCCTCATCCTTTGGGATCAAGCACAACAAGATTGAACCCAAAGCTAAGCACTTCTCCCATTGCAAGAAAGATCAATCTAGTAGGCCAAACCAAGCGATAATTGAAAAGACTTGCAAGATAACCAATCATACATAAGAGAATTGAGAGGAAATTCAAATATTGTTCATAGATAATCTTGATCATAAACCCACAATTCATCGGATCTCGACAAACACACATAAAGAAGATTACATCAAATAGATCTCCAAGAGAATCGAGGAGAACTTTGTATTGAGATCCAAAGAGAAGAAGCCATCTAGCTAATAACTATGGACCCGAAGGTGCGAGGTAAACTACTCACACATCATCCGTGAGGCTCACGGTGTTGATGTAGAAGCCCTCCGTGATCAATGCCCCCCGGAAGGGCGGAAAAGGCCCCAGGTGGGATATCCGCAGATGCGGAAGGTTCTGGCGATGGAATTAGAAGCATAATTGGTTTGGTACCAACATTTGGCATTGCCAATATTGGCAAGCCAACATTTAGTAAAATCAAAAGATACCAATATTTGGCAACTTTTGTGAGATTAGCAGCGATAATTGGCAAGCAACCAATCTCTAGCCAATATTGGCGATTGTCAAAATTTGGCATGCCAACTTTGGCATCAAACCAATTATGCTCTAGGTTTTGGTGGTCGCCGATGGTTTGGGGTATGTAGGTATATATAGGAGGAAGAAGTAGGTCGGTGGAGCCACGAGGGTCCCACAGTGAGGGTGGGCGCTGGGGGTAAGCGGCGCCCCACCTTCGTAGCCACCTCGTGGTTGTAGCGTCCTCCAAGTCCTTTTCGCTCCCGAAGAAGGTTCATTCCGTTTGGACTCCGTTTGATATCCTTTTACGAAACAACGAAATAGGCAAAAAATGGCAATTTGGGTTGGGCCTCCGGTTAATAGGTTAGTCCCAAAAATAATATAAAACTGTATGAATAAGCCCATTAAACATCAAAACAGAATATATAATAGCATGTAACAGTCAAAAATTATAGATACGTTGGAGGCGTATCAAGCATCTCAAGCTTAATTCCTGCTTCGTCCTCAGTAGGTAAATGATAAAAAGCAGAACTTTTGATGTGGAATGCTTCTTAGCATAATTCTCAATGTAAATCTTTTTATTGTGGCATGAATATTCAGATCCGAAAGATTCAAGATAAAAGTTTAATGTTGACATAAAAACAATAATACTTCAAACATGCTAACCAAGCAATTATGTCTTATCAAAATAACAAAGCCAAAGCTTATCCTACAAAATCATATAGTTGGCTATGCTTCAATATTGTCACAAAAGCGTTCTCATCATGCATAACCCGATGACAAGCGACAATTGGTTCATACTTTTAAGCTCGGCCTTTTCAACTCCTCACAATACATGGCGCAAGCCATGGATATAGTACTATAGGTGGAGTAAAGTATAATGATGGGGTTATGAAGAAGACAAAAAGGGTAGAAAGTCTCACATTGGCGGCTAATCAATAGGCTATGGAGATGCCCATCAATTGATGTTAATCGAGGAGAGGGATTGCCATGCGGATGCACTAGAGCTATAAATATGTAAGCTCAACAAAAGAAACTAAGTGGGTGTGTATCCAACTTGCTTGCTCACGAAGACCTATGGCGTTTTGAGGAAGCCCATCATTGGAATATACAAGCCAAGTTCTATAATGAAAATTCTCACTAGTATATAAGAAGTGACAACATAGGAGACTCTCTATCATGAAGATCACGGTGCTACTTTGAAGCACAAGTGTGGAAGCAGGATAATAACATTGTCCTTCTCTTTTTCTCTCATTTTTTCTCTTTTTTCTTTTTTCTTGGCCTTCTTTTTTGGCCTTCCTTTTTTTATTTAGTCTGAATCTCATCCCGACTTGTGGGGGATCATAGTCTCCATCATCCTTTCCTCACATGGGACAATGCTCTAATAATGATGATCATCACACTTTTATTATTTACAACTCAACAATTACAACCAATACTTAGAATAAAATATGAATCTATGTGAATGCCTCCGGTGATGTGCAGGATATGCGATGAATCAAAGAGTGACATGTATGAAAAATTATGAATGGTGGCTTTGCCACAAATACGATATCAACTACATGATCATGCAAAACAATATGACAATGATGAAACGTGTCATAATAAGCGAAGCGATTGGAATGTTGCATGGCAATATATCTCGGAATGGCTATGGAAATGCCATGATAGGTAGGTATGGTGGCTGTTTTGAGGAAGATATAAGGCCTTATGTGATAGGCGTGTATCCGGGGTTTGGATGCCGCGTGATTTTGCCAACTCTCTAGGTGAGAAAGGCGATCTGATTAGTAGAGGCTAGAAAATTATGGAAGGTTGAGTGCGTATAATCCATGGACTGCATTAGTCATAAAGAACTCATATACTTATTGCAAAAGTTTATTAGCCCTCGAGCAAAGTACTACTACACGCCCAGAGGGATAGATTGGTAGTAAAAGACCATCGCGTCCCGACCGCCACTCATAAGGAAAGCAATAAAGAACACCTATGTGTCAAAATTGTTACACAACTTTTACCATGCGTGTATGCTCTGAGACTATAACTTTAACACAAGTATTTCTAAATTTCACAATTACTCAATAGCACACTATAATATTACCACCTTTATATCTCAAAACACTTATCAAGTATCTAACTTCTCATGATATTCAATGAACTCAATCGGTAGATTAATTTCACAATTAAAGCAAATTACCATGCTGTTTAAGACTCTCAAAATAATATAAGTGAAGCATGAGAGTTCAATGATTTCTATAAAATACAACCACCGCCGTGCTCTAAAAGATATAAGTGAAGCACTAGAGCAAAAACTATATGGCTCAAAAGATATAAGTGAAGCACATAGAGTATTCTAACAAATTACGAATCATGTGTTCTCTCTCAAAAGGTGTGTACAACAAGGATTATTGTGGTAAACTAAAAAATAAAGACTCAAATTGGCCTTGGGGTAATCATGCTACAGTAATCCTCTGGTAATGATGCCATGTCACCTCAATTATTATTGATAATCTACGCGTTAGTTCAGAACGATCCAAATTCAAATTTGAATTAAAGTCAAAACAATTAAAGTTTTCAAAAGTCAAAACTAAATTGTCCCTAGTGTGTCAAATATTCCATAATAAATGTTGGTGAAGAAATCATCTTTTAATAAAATACTTAAATGCACTAAATAAACTAAAACAACGATAAAACAATTATCTAAAATGCTTTTAGATAATAAACAAATGCAAAATACTTTATTTAAAGTGCCAACATATTTGGGGCTGTGACCTATTTAATAACACCAAACTAGTTGTCGCTTTTAAATTTTATAAAACTAAAATAAAAGAAAAGCAGAAAAGTAATATAAATAAAAGAGGCGAGAACAAAAAGGGATGGAGGGAACCACTGGCAGTGACCCGACTACCAGCCAGCCGGTCCCGACTGCCGAGCGGTATATCTCCATAACCCCCCCTGCCCGAACCCTAACCTAGTGTGCCCCTCCCCCCGTCGCTCGATCCCCACCCTCCTCCCGCGCCATGGAGAGCCCCATGACCTCCTCCCTCGATTCCCCTCGATCTAGATCGGGAACAGCACCTCCCCGACCCGTCGCCCTTCTACCTCACCAGCGCCTCTCTCGTCCTCCTCCAAGGCGCCCAGGGCAGGACCGCTCGACCAGCCTTGAGCACCTTCCCGACAGCCTTGGCCCTTGCTGGGCTTCCACCTCGGCCAGCGCGTAGCGGCCATCGTCGTCGCGGGAGCCCACCTCGTAAGGACCTCACCCCGGCCTGCTTCCCCTCACTTGCGTCGTCTGGTGAGCCACCCAGACCTCCCGAGCAGCCTGCCATTACCCTACGGCCCGTGAGCACGCGCCCTCCTCTCTCTACCTCGCCCGGCATCCCGCAACCTCGGCGCCGCTGCATAACGCCCGTGCCCTCGCCAACCCGCTCGCGCCCTCCACCTGCGTCCCAGCGTGCGCGTTGCGCTTCGCGCGCGGCAACCCGCGCGCCGTCGCGGCGCCCAGCGTCCGTTAGCCGTGGCCGTCGGCCATCCTCGCCTTCTCGCTTTCACCACAGCGGCCATCTCGCGCCGCAACGCCCGCGCTACCCTCCGTCGCGTCCCTCTCCGTGGCCAGCGAAGTGAAAGCCCTGCCAGCAGCTTCTTGCCTGGGCCCCTACGCTCCCTCGTCCTTTCTGCGGTGCCTCCGCCTCGCCAGCGGCGCCTGCAGCGGCGTCGCCTAGTCGCTAACGCCGTGTCGTCTATCTCCCTCATCACTATTAAATGGAAAGCCCGGCTGCGTCTCCCGCCACCCCAATAGCTCGCCTATCCTAAGGGCCCCGGCGCTGGCGTTTATAATTTAAAAATTAATAAATAAAATATTAATTAATTAATCAATTAAAATTAATTAACTTAATTAAGTACGTATTAGATTAACCTAATCATTTAGTTAACTATTTAACCATGTAATTAACTTGAGACTATCACGAGCATTTACGTGCCGAGTTGACCTATCAACTGTGAACTCTTGACATCATGCGATGTCATGTAATAATTACCTTTTCTAGTTAATTAAAATCTATTAATTCCAAAATTGAATTAAAACTTTAAAATTAATATAAAATAATCCGTAACTTCGGATGGGAAAACTTTGTACATGAAGAAGTTGCTCGAGCGGCGAGGCGAATCGAATCACATGCCCGTTAAATCGCCACATCCTAGGATAGCAAACACACAACTTTCCCCCTCCATTTCACTGTCAAGAAGCATGAAACAGGGATACTTTCCGGATGTTTCCCCTTTCATGATATCACCTACTACGCGTTAGGGCACCTAACACCGCTCTTTGTCATGTCTTGCGTCGTCTTGCTTATGTTTGCATTGTATTTATTGTTTCTTCCCCTCTTCTCTCGGTAGACCTACGAGACCGGCCTTGGCGCTACAGATGCGACTACGGAGTTGTGACCTCTCCTTCTTGCCAAAGCAGGCAAGCCCCCCTTGATCACCGGATATCGCCTATTCTTCTCTATCTTGCTTGCATTAGAGTAGTGTAGCATATTCTTGCTTTGATTAATCATATCTTTGCATAGCATGTCCTTGCTACTCTTGTTGTTACCTTTACTTGCTATCCCTTTGCATAGTATAGGATGCTAGTGTTCCATCGGTGGCCCTACACTCTTGTCCAGTCTGCCATGCTATGCTACTCGGTTGTGATCACTTGGTGATCACGGGCATACTCTACTACTTTACACTATTACATTACCTGTGATCTTTGTTAGAGATGAGGTTGAAAGGGCGGTGGCTCCATCCCGGTGAGGTGGGCTGGGTTCCCGATATTGCCCCATTACTTTGTGGCGGAGTGGCAGGGGCAGGTTGAGACCACCTAGGAGAGAGGTGGGCCTAGCCTGAGTCGTTCAGCGGATGCTGCATGCTTGAGATCTTGGTATTTGATCTGAGTCGGCCATTTTGGTCTATCGCACTAACCAACTCTGTGGGAACAGTTATGGGCACTTTCGGCGTCGTGTATCGGTAAAGCTTGCCGTGACATCATCGGTAATGGCGGCGGTTGGATGGGCAGCACCTTTGGGCTGAAGTGCGCTTCCGGCCGCCCTACTTAGCGTGCAAAGTGTGCTATGGGCGTGGGCCGGACACAATAACAGGTTTAGACCAGCGTCTTTGACCTCTCTATTGTGCCTAGGTGGGAGTGGGCGTGTTGATCTTCAGCGGCGGGCATGACCAGAAAAAGTGTGTCCGACCAAATGGGATCAAAGCGTGTTGGGTTATGTGGTGCATCCATGGGGAAGTTAATCTATTTGAATAACCCGTGATCTTGATGGGGCGACTTGGAGTTGTACCTTGACCTTATGACAACTAGGGCGGATGCCAGCCAACACACCCTTCAAGTGCGGTATAACCGGTGATAAGCTCTCTCTGTCGAGCTGACGGAGGAAGTTCTTAGGAAGTAGGATTATGCTATGCGATGCTACTTGGAGGACTGATCTACTCTCTTCTACATCTTTATAGCCAGTAGATGCGCGGAAGCGTAGTCTTCAGCGGGATTAAGCTATCCCCCTCTTATTACGGCGTTACGCAGTTCGGTCCACCGATATGGCCCTTTACATATCAAGCATATGGTGTGGCTCCTTGCCTTGCAGTACTTTGGATGAGTACTCCGCGGTTGCCTTGTGTAACACCAGGAGTAACTTTCCATATTTGTAACTCCAACTCTTGCCATTTCGGCATTGATATATGATATTCCCTCGTGGTTGGGTTTTCTTCATTTGCATTTTGTCCATGTCATGCATTTTATCATGTCATCATGTGCATCGCATTTGCATACGTGTTAGTCTCATGATTCGAGCATTTTTCCGTTGTCCGTTTTGCAATCCGGCACTCCTATCTCCCATTGGTCCCTTTTACGTTTTTTAGTGCGGGTACTAAACCTTCTCGAAATGGACGAGGTTTGTCTAGTGGCCTTGGTATACCACCGTAGACCACGGTCAAGTTTCAGGTCATTTGGAGCTCGTTGGTACTCAGCGGTTAACTTTCCTCATAAAGGCCTCTTTTAAGTTGCAGCCCAACACCCTTCAAAACAGCCCAATAACCCATCTAAGTCACTTCCATGCTCTCCGTCGTTCGATCACGATCGTGTGGTAAAAACTACACCTCATTTGGACTCTCCTCCTCTATGCCTATTTAAGCAAACTCGTCCAAATGCGATCAAACCCACACAAACCCTAGATTTTCTTCTTGGGACCGTCCAGCCGCCGCGGACAAATCGCCCAGCCGATCCAATCGGGAGGCAGCCTCGCCTCACTCCGCCTGACCAGCACGAGGAGCCATCAGGGAGCCCGCCCGGCGATGAGATCATCGTGGAACATGTAGGAAACCAACATGGGTATCGAGATCCGCTGTTGGTTATTGACGGGCGAGCGTCTCGGTCATATACGCATAGTTCCCGAACGTAGGGTCTACACATAAGGTTCGATGGCGCTAGGGTTATAAAGGAAGTTTGTATGTGGTTGCAGATGTTGTTGGGTCGGATGAGATCGGGGACGTCACGAGGAGTTAGGAATGGTCGGGAGGTAAAGATTTATATGGAAAGTTGTTGTTGGGTTAGGAAAAAGTTTGGGTTTTTCGGTGTTGTGCAAGAGGCTTCGAGAAGGTTCGAGGAAATAGTTCCACCGTCCAATACTGTAGCATGGGCTGTGAGGCGCCCTAATAATGGGCAGGGGCACCAGCCCCAAGGGCCCATCGCATGGGGAGGGAAAACCCTAAAGGGGGGCCTCCACTTGACTTGGGGCACTCCTCCCCCTTGGCCGCCCCTAGATGGGATCTAGGGCTGGCCCTACCTTGGGGTGGGGAAACCCTAAAGGGGCGCAGCCCCCTTCCCCTATATATAGTTGAGGTTTGGGGCTGCCATACACATGAGAACTTCTCCCTCTTGGTGCAGCCCTGCCTCTCCTCCTCCTCCTCTCCCTTGGTGCTTGGCGAAGCCCTGCGGGATTGCCACGCTCCTCCACCACCACTGCGCCGTTGTGTTGCTGCTTTGGATGGAGTCTTCCTCAACCTCTCCTTCTCTCCTTGCTGGATCAAGGCATGGGAGGCGTCACCAGGCTGTCACGTGTGTGTTGAGCAGCGGAGGTGCCGTCCGTTCGGCACTAGGATCTCCGGTGATTTGAATCACTGGCGATGCGACTCCATCAACCCCGTTCTCATGAGCAGCTTCAACCAGCGATCTACAAGGGTATGTAGATGCACTCTCCTTCCCTCGTTGCTAGTTTCTCCATAGATAGATCTTGGTGACACGTAGGAAAATTTTGAATTTACTGCTCGTTCCCCAACAAACCCATCCGATTGGATTGGCGGAGGAGAAAATCCTCCTCCTCCCCTTTGTACATGGCGAATGAAAGTCTTCACGATTCGGTGACCCGATCCCGACGCTTTGCGCCCACGGCCAGTGCTTTATCGTCCTCCGTTGAAGTCCCACATGGGGAGTGGCCCCTATATTGGGCTGCACTACCCTCATAATGCACGGTGCCATGACTCCGATCATGGTCAATCGGCATGAAACCGATAATCTTATTCGGCTCCTCAAGTAAAGGCGTCGGTCATTTTCCTCTACAAGACTGCTGCGGCAACTTAGGCACTTATTGGAAGAGCATTGCTAAACTCCGGAAAGGCCCGATCGAAGCGAGAGATCCAGCGGTGGGGCGTCCTCCATGTTAAAACCATTCGAAGGCCGGTCTTGGACGCCTTCTTCGGATTCACGGATAGATGTCTCTGGTCGGCGATGCGCCATAGTTGACTCCGCCCACTTGATATATTGACCCCTCATGAGAGCGGGGTACTAAGCGAATAATCTCTTCCACGGCGCAAAATGAGCCTCGATGCCCAGGCAGATTCGCCAAGGGCCCACGAAGCCCGCGATATGCAAAATGGAGGCAGGCGTGGGTGTGGTACAAGCTGGAGGCCGTAGAACTCCAAGAGCCCCGGAGAAAGCGGATGGATTGGAAATCGAGGTCCTCTTACTAGATAAGAGATAAACACACCGCTCTCCTTTAGAGGGATCGGGGACACTCTCGCTTGCTTTCTCGCCCTTGTAGTAGGTGAGTCCGCTCGAACCAGAACCATGAAGGCAGGGGAAGAAATCCCATGGTTTGGAGTATATAGCTTCGCTACTCGGGGTGAGCATCTATCCCATTTCCGGTGAGGCGGGAGGGGCCTTGAGAGGAGGAGCGCGTCATTATCCATGATGGAATGGGTTTTTGTCGGCGCTCTGGTGAAGGCTTGCGGAGGGAGCATGGTGTGGCTCAGATCTAGATCCTCGCCCTTTTATAGGCGGCTCATTCTTGTGCACTAGGAGTAAGTGTAAAAATACCACTGGATTTTCGCATTCATTCAAACACGTGGAAGATGGCCATTATTGGGCGTAGAAGCCAAGGCGCAGCATTTATGAAGCCGGACACTATTAGACAAGTATATGGAATTTGGAGAAGAACCATCTCATGATGCGAGAAGACAAACTGGCTTGTGGACTCATCGTCATTGAACCTGGTTGGGAGACTCTTGAGGAGTCCGGATTGGGGGTATCAGGATAGCGAACTATCACCGTTGGCGGACTCTGGACTATGAAGATACAAGATTGAAGACTTACGTCCGATGTCAGGATGGGACTTTCCTTGGTGTGGAAGGCAAGCTTGGCGTCACGGATATGTAGATCTCCTACCATTGTAACCGACTCTGTGTAACCCTAACCTGTCAATTGTCTATATAAACCCGGAGGGTTTGAGTCAGTAGGGCCGAACAACAATCATACCATAGGCTAGCCTCTAGGGTTTAGCCTCTACGATCTAAATGGTAGATCTACTCTTGTACTACCCATATCATCAATATTAATCAAGCGGGGTGAGGTACTACCTCCATCGAGAGGCGAACACAGGTAAGCTGTCGTGTCCCTTGTCTCTGTTACCATCCGCCTAGATGCGAGTTGGGACCCCCTACACGAGATCCACGGTTTGACACAAACAAACCCTTCCCCAAACACGCAAATCTCAAATTCGAATCCAACTTAAATCCAGTGGTGAAAATGACAACCAAAGGGAAAAGCAATGAAAGCGAGAAAAACCGCGTCCAAGCACCTAGTCTAGTCTTGGGCGTCTTCTCACTGTGCAGAGAGCTAAGTGCTGCCAGCAGGCGTGGGAGGGAGCCCAGGCTGAGGCGGCACCCACGACACTCCGGGCGTGTACAGACCCACTCATTATTACGTGAGAGTGTCACGGGAGGCGAGCTTCACGAGCCTTTGGGCCATGTTCCACGAGTACCGCCTTGCTTCATATCGCATGGGCGAGGCCCGCCTTGCGCGCACTCTAGTGCCATCAGCGGCGACCAGAAGCCGGGGCGCGCGCGATGGGGTAGGCGGTGCGCCGGCCATTCCCAGGCGACCCACGGATCCTCCGCGAGGCAGGCCACGAGGCACCTCCCGGCGGAGGCCTACCTCACGAGCATGCCTTGCTCCGAGCGCAGCGGTGGTGATGCGGATCTCGGCCCCTCTCCTGCGGCACTCGGCGCCCTCCTCCTCGGGGTTTGAGGAGGCTGCGGGAGGCGGAAGCGGCCGCTTCGTTGTGGCGGCTTTGCACCTCCTGCGATTCATGATTAAGCGTATGCTGCTCCACGAGAATTAAGCGGTACCGGTATCGTCGCTTCAGCGTGGCAGTGGGGCCTTCACGGGGCTCTGGAAGAGCTCGACTTCTGTCGCCTCGTCCCCCGGCCCGGGTGAGAAGCGAGCCTTGATACATCTCATCTTTGGTGCCCTTAGTCCATCATGTGGGGCCGTGTATTCTTACAGGGGCGTCATCCCAAAGGGCGCGCCATAGTACTCTGCGTGCCATGCAGCTACGCTTGGCGGCATCACAGGGTGGTAGCCTGGCTGACCCATGGAGGCCGTGGGTGCGTGAAGTCCTTCTTCGGCTGGCGGGGCGGAGGCGGCGCTCTTCTTGCAACCCGTCTTGATAACCTTATTGGTGTTGGTATAGCCTTGGATCCGCGACGTGTGGAGCCCAGCGAACCGTACTGGACTGGTGGGGCCAGGTCTGAAGGGGTGAGCCCAGCGGCAAAGCCGAGGAGCTACGCCACTGCTCTAGCTGACCGTCGTCGCCGCCTTCTGACCGCCTGCCTACGATAGCTCCAGGACCCACTGTGGTAGACGACCTTGATTTACTGCTCGGCGGGTGTCTGGCGTCGCTGGCCTTGAAAGCGTGGTTGGAAACCCTACATGCCGACCCGGCTGCTTTGCCCAGTGGTGTGAGCTCGAGGCTTTATTCGCGTCGCCCTTTGCTTTCCGGCGCCCAGCGGACCTTATTTGCTGCTGAGGCGTGGGAGTCGCATGGCAAGCCGGCTTCTGCGTGGTTGGAGGCCCTCGCTGCCGACCCGCTTTGCAGCGGCGTGGTAAGTCGAAGCTTTGTCGCGTCGCCCGCGACCCCTTGCGCCCATGAGGCAAGTGAAAGTGCACAGGGCATGGGGGTCGCCAAGAAATGGCGGCTCTGCGTCGGCGGGCAAAGCAAGCGGACGGGGTTGCCCGCTGATAGCGGACATGATGATAGCGATGCGACGGAACCGCGAAGCGGGAGGTGGATCGTGGCGCCTACTGGCGCACAAATGCCGGATTCGAGGTTAAGCCGAGACCCTTGAAGTTCAAACAACTTTGGTGTCTGGAGATCTCGCCCTCTACCTACGCACACCGCCCGCCTGCTAGGATCTAAACTCTGAAAGGAACAACGAGAAGAGACACAAGGTTTATACTAGATTGAGGCCACCATTGTGGTGTAATACCCTACTCTAGTTTGTGGTGTGGTGGATTGCCTCTTGGGCTCATGGTGATGAACAATACAAAAGGAAGAACGACCTCACGAGTGCATTTCTTGGCGAAGCGATGAAGCTGCTTGGAGGAGTTGGTCGCTCTCTCCCTCTCTAGGGTGCTTGACCTCTAGCTTTCGTGCGGATCTCGGATCCCTCTACCAATGGGTGGCTAGTCCTATTTATAGGCGGAAGGCCTGAGCCTCTTCCCAAATATTGGCGGGAAGGGCGCCAACAATTGGCCATTTGAAGGGAACATCTGGTACACTTATCTGACTAAAGTTGGTCCTCGTGTCAAAAGCTCACAGTGGTGGCCTTGGCTTAGGCTCCACAATGACTTCCTTCTGCCGTTAAGTTTGGTCTTGGTCTTGTTGCACGAAATGGGCGCCTTTGCTTGATGCTCTCGCTTTCAAACACTCCCTTACTGAGAAGGAGGAGGCCTTTCTTGTTGGCGCCCACACGGCGCCCTTGGTGAAATCTGGCTTGCATCATGGGCACCTCGTGAGGTACCCGCATTGATCTCTCGCCTCCTCATGAGCCCGACTGATGAGGCCGTGCTGAGAAGCTCCCCAAATGCACTTGCCAAGTCTCTGGCCCCTCAGCGTGGGTCTTGAGCTTGTGTTGTTGATGAAGGTGGGCGTGATGGGCCCCAGGAACCACTGTGGCTTGAGCCATGAGCGGCAAGTGCAGGGGACCCCGTTCCCAGTGCAAACACCATCCTAGATATCGTGGGTCACCATTCGCGGAATTCAATCGATGCGACCACCCTAAGCATGCATCGGTGCACCCCTATGCTTCTCCTATTGTTGTCGTCGTTCTCGAAGATGAACTACCATGGCGTCCATTAGCGGCGTGGGTTTCGAGATAAGGAGGCGGGACACGGGTTGTCGGCATTGGATCGGCTCCTTCCGATTAAGGCGAAGCGAAACAAGGGCCTATAGCGATACCAGCAGTCCGCCTCCATGGCGGTCGGTGAATAAACTCCCCCTTTCGGCGGTGGCGAAGTCAACAATTCGTTGTTGTGACCCCGGTAGTCCCCGTCGCGAGGTAGCGTAAAATCGTGAAGGCGTTAGAAGACCGCGCCGAAACAAAGGTGTACCTGAGCCGATCATGGCGGAATTATCGAGGCTCGGCGCCGAGGTAGCGGGTCCTTGAGTTGTAGAATGCGTGCGAGGTCGACCCGTCCGAGAGGAGGAAGAGGTGGGGTCTAGCAGGCGAGAACGAAGTGATTGATTTTTTAGTCTATAAGGTCAGACTCAATTTTATCTAGCGAGCATGGATTGAGGGCAAATCCTGTCCTAAGAAGATTAGTTTTGGTATGTTGGAAATAGTTTTACTTTGTTGAATCCGAGTAGTTTTAATGGAGTTGGTTAAGTTCATGCTATGCAATGTATCAAATTGTGCTACCTTTGTTTTAAATTTTGGTTGAATCGAAGTTTCAATCTATGTTTGTAATGAATTTGTGTGAAAAATGTTTTAGAGTTCAATTTAAAAGTTCGGCTAGAAATGGTTTTATAACTTCTACTCCATAGTTCACAAATAATTGTCTTTCTAGAGATTTGACAAGTGATTACATCTGAAACAAAATGAATGAATCTATCTTTAAAAAGCATTATCTACATACATTATGTATGTTGTGATTCATTGAGATGGTTTAGAAAAGCGAAATATTTAGGAACGGACGGAATAATATAAAAGTTCAGATTTGAGGGGCCGTTTGAGGGGCCTCTAACCACGACACGCAGAAACCGCCAATGACTCGTGGGTCCCGAGTTGATCCAGCACCCACTGTGCGTGAGGTGGAGACGGCGCAGAACCGCAATCCTCGGAATCATAAAAGTGCTGGCCCAGCGTGCCCATCAATCAATCCGGAATCTATTCCCCCGCAGCAGACGCGCCTGGCCGCCGCACCAACGCCGCAGCCCTTGCTCCCGGTGACCAACCCCTCCTCCGGGGGCGGCGGCTCTGCCCCATCCTCCGGCAGCGGCCTCTCCGACTCCGCGCTCGCCACGCCGGCCTTCCGGCTCTTCCTCAGCAGGGTCTCCGGCACGGCTCGGCGCTCGCTCGCCGACCGCCGCCCCTGGACGGAGCTCATCGACCGCTCGGCCATCTCGCGGCCGGACTCACTCTCCGAGGCCACCTCGCGGCTGCGCCGCAACCTGGGCTACTTCCGCGTCAACTACGCCGCCGTGGTGGCCTTCTCCCTCGCAGCCTCCCTCCTGGCGCACCTTCTCGCTGCTCGTCCTCCTCAGCATCCTCGGCGCCTGGTGCTTCCTCTACGTCTTCCGCGCGCCCGACCAGCCCGTCGTGCTCTTCGGCCGCACCTTCACCGACCGGGAGACGCTGCTCGGCCTCGTCGTCTCGTCGCTGCTCGCCTTCTTCCTCACGTCCGTCGCATCGCTCATCATCTCCGGCCTGCTCGTCGGCGGCGCGCTGGTGGCGGTGCACGGCGCCTTTCGCATGCCCGAGGACCTCTTCCTCGACGACTCGAGCTCTGTGTCAAGCGGCAACACTTCCCACAGGCTGCTCTCCTTCCTCGCGTCGCCCGGATCTGGTGTTTGAGCCCGCGCGAGATCTGGTAGCCTTCTTGGACCAACGAGTTCATTTCAAGTCTGAATCTAATTTCGCGAGATCCGCGTGAACTGTATTCTCTCGTATTTTGACCAGATGTTAAGCATTAGCAAATTGATCACTGTGCACTATGAATCGATTGAGCGTTAGCAAATTGATTCGCATTATTAGCTATATTCGCTCGTATTTAACCAGTTATACAGGTTTTATGGTTTCCACTGTGTCTGCCTTTGCCTGTAGTTTTTATCTACTTGTTCAAACTCATTTGGTGCCTGAATTTGGGGTTGTGGTAGAGATATTTAGGAGCATCTATTCGTCGGTCCTTATAAAAACAGTACTCCCTCCTTCCCAAAATATAAGGCACGGTTTGACTTTTAAATTAACCCGATTTGTGGCTTTAGTACTATATTTTATGTACTATATATACATAAATTATTATACATACATATGAAATAAAATTGCTTAAGACAAATACAGCGATATCCATTTATACATATTCAATCCATATCTTTGATATATATTAGTGGTCGAAGTTGTGCATTAAAAGGCCGTAAAAAATCGATCGCGCTTATATTTTGGGAAGGAGGTATCACTTGATGGTGAGAGCATCTACATCCGGCTCCTCGAGCGCCTTATATATATGCAGCGACCGGTGACGGACCAGGATCAGGAGTAACTTCGAGACACGACCCCATCTTGTCTGACTACTGTCGCATTTGGAGTAAAGCGAATGACCCGGCGTAACGCATGCGGCAGTTTGGATCTATTTTTTTCGTTTTGTGTTCGGCTTGACCCATTTCTAGCGCAAACATGCGTCCGGTTGGGTCCAGCCGAGCAATGACAACAGCGCCTCGTCCGCATTGTGGGGCGCGTGGCGGCCGCCGCTACCTCCCCGCTCAAATTAAGCGTGCATCGCGGTCGGCCCTTTCATCCGCCTAAGCGTCGGTCGTCGTCCTTCTTAAATGGGAAGTTGTGGACGGTCACGGTCCATGCTCCGCTCGATCTTCTTTGCCTCCTCGAAACCCAAACACCCAAACCCTAGTTCTCACTCGCTTCTCAGGCTTCGCCGGCCCACGCGATAGCCGTGGTGGTGGAACAGATTATGCGCAAAGGCGCGCGACCACAGTGGTTCGTCCTTGACGCGCCTGGCATTGACTCGAAACTGCACCAATCCCGCAGTGCCCGCACCGCCATTACGCCATCGCCCTCGCGCCCTACGTGCGCCAGGCGATACGTCCGCAGCGGATGTTTCTTTGGCGTTATTGAGAACGCGAGGCGCCGCTCCCACAGGCGACTTTAACCTACCTAATAAGCGGCATCTGTCGCGGATCGGTCACCGATCCGATAATGGCCCGTGCTGCGTCGATGAGAGATCGACCGCCAGCACTTTGCTGACGACACAATACTCGACCCCGTTTACACCGTCTACTCCGCCTTGTGGGACACTTGGTTTCGGGGCGAACACGGCGTGCGGTGCGCGTCCTACTTTCTTTGATTAAGCCTTAGCCCGCGGCAGCTACATCTGAGCCTTGGCGCGTGCTCTAAGCCACCACGGTCTTGCGAGCACTCTGTGGTCTGGCGCCATCACCTACCGGCGTCGCCTTCGCCCTCTCCGTTGCCACCACCACCTCCTCCATGACGGAGGAGGAGGAGGCTGATCGTCTCCAAACGTATCTATAATTTATAAATATTCATGCTATTATATTATACATTTTGGATGTTTATGGGCTTTACCAAACACTTTTATATTATTTTGGGGACTAACCTATGCAGCGGAGGCGAGTCCAAATTGTTGTTTTTCTTGCCTATTTGATATTTGAAGAAAAGGAATATCAAGCGGAGTCCAAGCGGAATGAAACCGGGAGAGTTATTTTTGGAGCGGAAGCAATCCGGGAGACTTGGAGTAGGCGTCGGGGAAGCCGAGAAAGCCACGAGGTGAGGCGCGCCCTACCCCCACAGGCGCGCCCGCCTCATGGGCCCCTCGTGGCTCTCTGACCGACTTCTTTCGCCTATATATATACCCTAAAAACATCGGGGAACACAATAATTTGGGAGTTCCGCGCCGCCATGAGTCTCTATACCACAAAACCAATCGGGACCACATTCAGCCACCTGCCGGAGGAGATCCCTCGCCGAGTGGCCATCTTCATCATCCAGAAGCGCTCTGCTACCTCTTGAGCATTGCGTTGGTTTTCCCTTGAAGAGGAAAGGGTGATGCGATAAAGAAGTAGCGTAAAGTATTTCCTCTCGGTTTTGAGAACCAAGGTATCAATCCAGTGGGAGGATACGCTCAAGTCCCTTGCACCTACACAAACAAATAAGAACCTTCAACCAACAGCGGTAAAGGGTTGTCAATCCCTCACGGTCACTTACACGAGTGAGATCGATAGAGATGATAAGATAATATTTTTGGTATTTTTATGATAAAGAGTAAAAGTAAAAAAGCAAAGTAAACAATAATGGAAATAATGGGAGATTAATATGATGGAAAATAGACTAGGGGCCATAGGTTTCACTAGTGGCTTCTCTCAAGATAGCATAAGTATTATTCGGTGGGTGAGCAATTCTTGTCGAGCAATTGATAGAATTGAGCATAGTTATGAGAATATCTAGGTATGATCATGTATATAGGCATCACGTCACGTGACAAGTAGACCGACTCACCTTTGCATCTACTACTATTACTCCACATATCTAGCTATCAACATGTATCTAGAGTATTAAGTTCAAAAGAACAGAGTAACGCTTTAAGCAAGATGACATGATGTAGAGGATAAACTCATGCAATATGATATAAACCCCATCTTTTTATCCTCGATGGCAACAATACAATACGTGTCATTTCCCCTACATCCTTTGGGATCAAGCACAACAAGATTGAACCCAAAGCTAAGCACTTCTCCCATTGCAAGAAAGATCAATCTAGTAGGCCGAAACCAAGCGATAATTGAAAAGACTTGCAAAGATAACCAATCATACATAAGAGAATTCGGAGGAAATTCAAATATTGTTCATAGATAATCTTGATCATAAACCCACAATTCATGGGATCTCGACAAACACACCTTGAAGATTACATCAAATAGATCTCCAAGAGAATCGAGAGAACTTTGTATTGAGATCAAAGAGAGAAGAAACCATCTAGCTAATAACTATGGACACGAAGATACGAGGTAAACTACTCACACATCATCCGGTGAGGCTCGGTGTTGATGTAGAAGCCCTCCGTGATCAATGCCCCCCTCGGAAGGGGCGGAAAAAGGCCCCAAGGTGGGATATCACAGTCTGGAAGGTTCTGGCGATGGATTAGAAGCATAATTGGTTGGTACCAACATTTGGCATTGCCAATATTTGGCAAGCCAACATTTGGTAAAATCAAAAAGATGCCAATATTTGGCAACTTTTTGTGAGATTGGCAGCGATAATTGGCAAGCAACCAATCTCTAGCAATATTTGGCGATTGTCAAAATTTGGCATGCCAACTTCCCGGCATCAAACCAATTGCTCTCTAGGTTTTAAGTGGTTAAGCCCACGATGGTTTGGGGGTATGTAGGTATATATAGGAGGAAGAAGTAAGGTCGGATGGAGCCACGAGGGTCCCACGAGTGGAGGAGGCGCGCTGCAGGTGTGGCGCCCCACTGCCTCGTCAGCCACCCTCGTGGTTGTAGCGTCCTCCAAGTCCTTTTACTGCTCCCGAAGGTTTCATTCCGTTTGGACTCCGTTTGATATCCTTTTCTTGAAAAACTGAAATAGGCAAAAAATGGCAATTTGGGTTGGGCCTCCGGTTAATAGGTTAGTCCCAAAAATAATATAAAAAGCTGTATGAATAAGCCCATTAAACATCAAAACAGAATATATATAATAGCATGTAACATCGAAAATTATAGATACGTTGGAGGCGTATCAAGCATCTCAAGCTTAATTCCTGCTGGGTCCTCGAGTAGGTAAATGATAAAAAACAGAACTTTTGATGTGGAATGCTTCTTAGCATAATTCTCAATGTAAATCTTTTGTTGTGGCATGAATATTCAGATCAAGAAAGATTCAAGATAAAAGTTTAATGTTGACATAAAAACAATAATACTTCAAACATGCTAACCAAGCAATTATGTCTTATCAAAATAACAAAGCCAAAAGCTTATCCCTACAAAATCATATAGTTGGCTATGCTTCAATATTGTCACTAAAAGCGTTCTCATCATGACATAACCCGATGACAAGCCAAGCAATTGGTTCATACTTTTAGCAACTCCATTGCTTTTCAACTCCTCGCAATACATGGCGCAAGCCATGGATATAGTACTATAGGTGGAGTAAAGAGTATAATGATGGGGAGTTATGAGAGAAGACAAAAAAGGTAGAAAGTCTCACATTGTGGCGGCTAATCAATGAAGCTATGGGGATGATGCCCATCAATTGATGTCAATCACGAGGTAGGGATTGCCATGCAGCGGATGCACTAGAGCTATAAATATATGAAAGCTCAAAAAAGAAACTAAGTGGGTGTGTATCCAACTTGCTTGCTCACGAAGACCTATGGGCGTTTGAGGAAGCCCATCATTGGAATATACAAGCCAAGTTCTATAATGAAAATTCTCTCACTAGTATATGAAAGTGACAACATAGGAGACTCTCTATCATGAAGATCATGGTGCTACTTTGGAAGCACAAGTGTGGAAACAGGATAGTAACATTGTCCCTTCTCTCTTTTCTCTCATTTTTCTCTTTTTTCTTTTTTCTTGGCCTTCTTCTTTTGGCCTTCCTTTTTTATTTAGTCTGAATCTCATCCCGGAACTTGTGGGGGAATCATAGTCTCCATCATCCTTTCCTCACATGGGACAATGCTCTAATAATGATGATCATCACACTTTTATTATTTACAACTCAACAATTACAACCAATACTTAGAATAAAATATGAATCTATGTGAATGCCTCCGTGATGTCTGCAGGATATCACGATGAATCAAAGTGACATGTATGAAAAATTATGAATGGTGGCTTTGCCACAAAAGAATCACGATATCAACTACATGATCATGCAAAACAATATGACAATGATGAAACGTGTCATAATAAGCGAAGCAGTTGGAATGTTGCATGGCAATATATCTCGGAATGGCTATGGAAATGCCATGATAGGTAGGTATGGTGGCTGTTTTGAGGAAGATATAAGAGGCCTTATGTGTGATAGAAGCGTATCGTATCACGGGGTTTGGATGCACCGGCGAAGTTTACCAACTCTCTAGGTGAGAAAGAGCGATCTGGCAGTACCGTAGAGGCTAAAAAATTATGGAAGGTTGAGTGCGTATATAATCCATGGACTCGCATTAGTCATAAAGAACTCATATACTTATTGCAAAAGTTTATTAGCCCTCGAAACAAGTACTACACATGCCCTTAGAGGGATAGATTGGTGATAAAAGACCATAAAGCTCGTCCCCGACCGCCACTCATAAGGAAAGCAATAAAGAACACCTATGTGTCAAAATTGTTACACAACTTTTACCATGCATTAGTCTCACGAGACTAGCCAACTTTAACACAAGTATTTCTAAATTTCACAATTACTCCTTTAGCACACTATAATATTACCACCTTTATATCTCAAAACACTTATCAAGTATCTAACTTCTCATGATATTCGATAGAACTCAATACGGTAGATTAATTTCACAATTAAAGCAAATTACCATGCTGTTTAAGACTCTCAAAATAATATAAGTGAAACATGAGAGTTCAATGATTTCTATAAATATACAACCACATAGGTGCTCTAAAAGATATAAGTGAAGCACTAGAGCAAAAACTATATGGCTCAAAAGATATAAGTGAAGCACATAGAGTATTCTAACAAATTACGAATCATGTGTCTCTCTCTCAAAAGGTGTGTACAACAAAAGTTATTGTAGTAAACTAAAAAATAAAGACTCAAATTGTGGCCTTCGGGTAATCATACTCTGTAATCCTCTCTGGTAATGATGCCATGTCACCTCAATTATTATTGATAATCTGCGTTAGTTCGAGAACCGATCCAAATTCAAAATTTGAATTAAAGTCAAAACAATTAAAGTTTTCAAAGTCAAAACTAAATTGTCCCTAATGTATCAAATATTCCATAATAAATGTTGGTGAAGAAATCATCTTTTAATAAAATACTTAAATGCACTAAATAAACTAAAACAACGATAAAACAATTATCTAAAATGCTTTTAAGATAATAAACAAATACAAAATACTTTATTTAAAGTGCCAACATATTTGGGGCTGTGACCTATTTAATAACACCAAACTAGTTGTAAACTTTAATTTTATAAAACTAAAATAAAAGAAAAGCAGAAAAATAATATAAATAAAAGAAAATGAGAACAAAAAAGGGATAGGAGGAACCACGCAGGCCGGGCAACAGCCAGGCTACCCGACAGGCAGTCCCGACACCGAGGCCGGCCCATATCTCCTGCATAACCCCCCCACTACCCGAACCCTAACCTAGTGTGCCCCTCCCCCGTCGGCTCGATCCCGCCCTCTCCTGCCCGCGCCTTGAAGAGGCCCAGCGCCGACCTCACACCCTCACAGTTCCCCTCGATCTAGATCGGGTGCAGCGGCACCCGACCCGTCGCCCGCTTCCCTACCTCCACCCGGCGCCGCCTCCTCGTCCTCCCTCCCGGAGAGCGCCCAGAGCCGAAGGCCTCGCCAAGCCATGGCCACAGCCTTCCCGAGCAGCGCCCGTACTTCTTGGGCTTCCACCTCGGCCCGCGCGTGCGCCCGGCCATCGTCGTCATGCCGGAGCCCCACCCTCGCAGGGACCTCACCGCCCGCACTTCTTCCCCTCCATACGTCGTCCCCTCGACCACCCAGAACCTCCCGAGCACGCTGCCATTACCCTACCGGCCCGTGACGCATACGCCCTCCACTCTCTACCTCGCCCGGCGCGTCCCCTTTCTCGGCCTCACGGCGCCCGCACCTGCCCGGACCGCCCGTGCCCTCGCCAACCCGCTCGCGCCCCTCCCTACCGTCCCAGCGTGCGCGTTCGCGCTCACCGCGCGGCAACCCCGCGCCCGTCAGCAGCGCCCAGCGCATCCGTTATCGTGGCCGTCAAAGCCATCCTCGCCTTCTCGCACCACACGGCGGCCATCTCGCCGCAGCGCCGCCGCTACCCTCCGTCGGCGTCCCTCTCCGGCGACGCCGTGAAAACCCTGCCCGCCCGCTCACTGCCTGAGGCCCCTCTGCTCCCCTCGTCCCGCTCTGTGGTAGCCTCCGCCTCATCAGCGCGCTGCCGCAGCGTCGCGCCGTCATGACGGCGTGTCGTCCCAACGCCCTCCTCCTGCATCACTATTAGGTAGGCGGCGTCCTCGCCACCCAACGCTTCTGCCTTCCCCCTCCGCCCCAGCGTAGCGCCATCTCGCATGGCTGCCCGTGGCTTGAACTAGCGCTGGCCATGCTGTCCACCCATCACGAGTGCGCCCTAGCGCCCTTTCCGAACCATCCATCATCCGCTAAGGCCCTACGGCCTATGGCAAAGGGCCCTCCCGCCCCGAAGCGTTTATAAAAAAAAGTTTAAAAAATTAATAAATAAAATATTAATTAATTAATCAATTAAAAATTAATTAACTTAATAAAGTCTGTATTAGATTAACCTAATCATTTAGTTAACTATTTAACCATGCTTAATTAACCGAGACTATCGCAGGCAGCCCCACGTGCGGGGGGTGACCTGAACAACTGTAGACACTACAACATCATGCTGATGTCACGTAACCCAATAATTACCTTTTCTAGTTAATTAAAATCTATTAATTCCAAAATTGAATTAAAACTTTAAAAATTAATATAAAATAATCCGTAACTTCGGATGGGAAAACTTTATACATGAAAGTTGCTCGAGCGGCAGAGCGAATCCGAATCTCTGTTTACGTTAATTCGTCCCACACATCCCTAGGATAGCAAACACAACTTTCCCCTCCATTTCACTGTCAAAGCGAAATGCAGGGGATACTTTCCGAGATGTTTCCCCCTTTGCCGGTATCACCTACTACCGCGTTAGGGCACACTAACTTACCGCTCTTTGTCATGTCTTGCGTCGTCTTGCTTATGTTTGCATTGTATTTATTGTTTCTTCCCCTCTTCTCTACGGTAGACTCTGACAGGGGCCAAGCATTTGCTACCCGATGCGACTACGGAGTTGGCGACGACTCCTTCTTGCCAAAGCAACCAGGCAAGCCCCCTTGATCACCGGATATAGCCTATTCTTCTCTATCTTGCTTGCATTAGAGTAGTGTAGCATATTCTTGCTTCGAGTTAATCATATCTTTCTTTGCATAGCTTGTCCTTGCTACTCTTTATTTGTTACCTTTACTTGCTATCCTTTGCATAGTATAGGATGCTAGTGTTCCATCGATATTTCTACTCTTGTCAAATGCATATGCTATGCTACTGGCTGTGATCGCTTGGGAGGTGATCACGGGCATATCTATATACTTTACACTATTACATTACACATGATCTTTGTTAGGAGATGAGGTTGAAAGAGACGGTGGCTCCATCCCGGTAGAGGTGGGCACAGGTTCCCGATATTTATTTGTTGTACTTTAATAGCGGAGTGACAGGCGCGGGTTGAGACCACCTAGGAGAAGGTGGGCCTAGCCACAAGTCGGCGTTCGGATACTAACAACACTTGAGATCTTGGTATTTGATCAGAGTCGGCCATTTAGTCTATCGCACTAACCAACTCTGGCAAGGAGCGATTATGGGCACTTTCGGCGTGCGTGTTATCGGCCAAACTTGCCGTGGCATCGGCGGTAGCGGCGGTTGAGGATTGGGCTGGAGCGCCTTTGCTAAACTGAAGTGCGCTTCCGGCCGCCCTGCTTAACGTGCCAGTGTGCTGCTAGGTGTGGCCCAGACTGCAATAAGCTTAGGTTTAGACGGCGTCTGACCTCTCTATTGTGCCTAGGTGGGGGTGGGACGTGTTGATCTTCAGGCGGGCATGACCCGAGAAAAGTGTGTAACGGCGAATGGGATCAGCGTGTTGGGTTATGTGGCGGATGTAGCGGGAGACAAGGGACACGATGTTTTACCCGGTTGGGCCCTCTTGATGGAGGTAAAACCCTATGTCCTGCTAGATTAATATTGATAATGTGTGTTACAAGAGTGGATCTACCACGAGATCAAAAGGCTAAACCCTAGAAGCTAGCCTATGGTATGATTGTTCTTAGTCCTCTGGACTAAAACCCTCCGGTTTATATAGACACCGGATAGGGTTAAGGTTACACAGAGTCGGTTACAATGGTAGGTGATCTACATATCCGTATCGCCAAGCTTGCCTTCCACACCAAGGAAAGTCCCATCCGGACACGGGACAAAGTCTTCAATCTTGTATCTTCATAGTCTTGGAGTCCGGCCGATGATGATAGTTCGGCTATCCGGACACCCCCTAGTCCGGAACTCCCTCACTCACTAGGGACATGTTGTGGTCTATGTATTCACACATGTATTACGATTTCCGGATAATACAATTATACAATGAACAATAGACAATTATCATGAACAAGGAAATATAATAATAATCATTTTATTATTGCCTCTAGGGCATATTTCCAACAGTCTCCCACTTGCACTTTCTGATCAATAATCTAGTTACATTGTGATGAATCAAACACCCATAGAGTTACGGTGTTGATCATGTTTTGCTTTCATGGAAGAGGTTTAGTCAGCGGATCTGCGACATTCAGATCCGTATGCACTTTGCAAATAGCTATGTCTCCATCTTGAACATTTTCATGAATGGAGTTGAGCGGCGCTGATGTGCTGGTCTTCTTGTGAAACACAGGCTCCTTGGCAAGCAATGGCTCCGATGTTGTCACAGAAGAGAGTCATCGGCCCCGACGCATTGGGAATAACTCCTAGGTCGGTAATGAACTCCTTCATCCAGATTGCTTCATGTGCTGCCTCGAGGCTGCCATGTATTCCGCTTCACATGTAGATCCATACGATGCTTTGCTTGCAAGCTGCACCAGCTACTGCCCCACCATTCAAAATATACACGTATCCGGTTTGTGACTTAGAGTCATCCAGATCGTGTCGAAGCTAAGCGTCGGCGTAACCCTTCTGACGAGCTCTTCGTCACCTCGATAAGCGAAACATATCCTTAGTCCTTTTCGGTACTTCAGGATATTCTTGACCGCTATCCGGTGTTCCATGCGGGATTACTTTGGTACCTTCCTACCAAACTTACGGCAAGGTTTACATCAGTCGGTACACAGCATGGCATACATGATAGACCCTATGGCGAGGCATAGGGGCGACACTCATCTTTTCTCTATCTTACGCATTGGTGGGACATTGAGCGAGCTCAATTTCACACCTTGCAACATAGGCAAGAACCCTTCTTGGACTGATCCATATTGAACTTCTTCAATATCTTATCAAGGTATGTGCTTTGTGAAAGACCTATGAGGCGTCTCGATCTATCTCTATAGATCTTGATGCCTAATATGTAAGCAGCTTCTCCAAGGTCCTTCATTGAAAAACACTTATTCAAGTAGGCCTCTATGCTCTCCAAGAGTTCTATATCATTTCCCATCAACGTATGTCATCCACATATAATATGAGAAATGCTCTGAGCTCCCACTCACTTTCTTATAAATGAGGCTTCTCCATAAGTCTGCATAAACCCAAGCGCTTTGATCATTTCATCAAAGGAATGTTCCAACTCGAGATGCTTGCACCAGCCCATAGATGGGCGCTGGAGCTTGCATACCTTCTTAGCATTCTTGGGATCGACAAAACCTTCCGGTTGCATCATATACAATTCTTCCTTAAGAAAGCCGTTAAAGAATGCTGTTTTGGCGTCCATTTGCCATATCTCATAATCGTAGAATCGGCAATTGCTAACATGATTCAGACGGACTTAAGCTTACGCTTCTGGTGAGAAGGTCTCATCGTAATCAACCCCTTGAACTTGTCGATAACCCTTAGCGACAAGTCGAGCTTTATAGATGGTAACATTACCATCGCGTCCGTCTTCTTCTTAAAGATCCATTTATTTTCTATCTTCGCCGATCATCGAACAAGAAATCTGTCAAAGTCCATACTTTGTTTTCATACATGGATCCTATCTCGGATTGCATGGATTCAAGCCATTTGTTGGAATCTGGGCCCGCCATCGCTTCTTCATAGTTGAAGGTTCACCGTTGTCTAACAACATGATTTCCGGGGCGGGGTTGCCATACCATTACGGCGTGGAAGCGTGTCCTCGTGGACCTCTGAAGTTCAGTAGCAACTTGATCTGAAGTACCTTGATAATCATCATCATTAACCTCCTCTCTGGCGGTGCAGGCACCACAGGAACATCTTTCTGAGCTGCGCTACTTTACGCTTCAAGGCAAGTACTTCATCAAGTTCTACTTTCCTCCCACTTACTTCTTTCGAGAGAAACTCTTTCTCGAAAGGACCCGTTCTTAACAACAAAGATCTTGCCTTGGATCTAAGGTAGAAGGTATACCCAATGGTTTCCTTAGGGTATTATATGAAGGCGCATTTTTCCGACTTGGGTTCGAGCTTTTCAGGGTTGAAGTTTCTTGACATAAGCATCGCATCCCCAAACTTTCAGAAAGCGACGACTTAGGTTTCTTCCCAAACCATAATTCATACGGTGTCGTCTCAGCAGTTTCTACGGAGCCCTATTTAAAGTGAATGCGGCAGTCTCTAAAGCATAGCCCCAAAATGAGAGCGGTAAATCGGTGAGTGACATCATAGATCGCACCATATCCAATAGAGTGCGATTACGACGTTCGGACACACCGTTCGTTTGAGGTGTTCGGTGGCGTGAGTTGTGAAACAATTCCACATTTCCTTAAGTGCATACCAAATTCGTGACTTAAATATTCTCCCCACGATCGATCGTAAGAACTTTATTTTTGGTCCGCTGATTCTCTACCTCACTCTGAAATTCCTTGAACTTTTCAAAGGTCTCAGACTTGTGTTTCATCAAGTAGACATACCCATATCTACTTAAGTCGTCAGTGAGAGTGAGAACATAACAATAGCCTCCACGAGAATCAACGCTCATTGGACCGCACACATCAGTATGTATGATTTCCAATAAGTTGGTTGCTCGCTCCATTGTTCCGGAGAACGGAGTCTTGGTCATTTTCCCCATGAGGCATGGTTCGCATGTGTCAAATGATTCGTAATCAAGAGACTCCAAAAGTCCATCAGCATGGAGCTTCTTCATGGGTTTGACACCAATGTGACCAAGGCGGCAGTGCCACAATTATGTGGGACTGTCGTTATCAACCTTACATCTTTTGGTATTCACACTATGAATATGTGTAACATCACGTTCGAGATTCATTAAGAATAAACCATTGACCAGCGGGGCATGGCCATAAAACATATCTCTCATATAAATAGAACAACCATTATTCTCGGATTTAAATGAGTAGCCATCTCGTATTAAACGAGATTCAGATACAATGTTCATGCTCAAAGCTGACACTAAATAACAAATATTGAGGTTTAAAACTAATCCCGTAGGTAAATGTAGAGGTAGCGTGCGGCGGCGATCACATCGACCTTGGAACCATTCGAGCGCATCGTCACCTCGTCCCGCCGGTCTCCGCTTATTCCGCAGCTCTGTTTGAGTTACAAATATGAGCAACGCACGGTATCAAATACCGAGGAGCTACTACAGTCTTGGTAAGGTACACATCAATTACATGTATATCACATATACCTTTGGTATTGCCGGCCTTCTTATCCGCTAAGTACTTGGGGCAGTTCCGCTTCGATGTTCGCTTCCCTTGCAATAAAGCACTCGATCTCGGGTTTGGGTCCATGATTTGGCTTCTTCCGGCAAGCTGGTTTGCGGCGCGGAAACTCCTTGCCGTCCTTCTTGAAGTTCTTCTTACCATTGCCTTTCTTGAAACTAGTGGTTTTATTGACCATCAACACTTGATGTTCCTTTTTGATCTCCACCTCCGCTGATTTCAGCATTGAATATACCTCAGGAATGGTATTTTCCATCCCCTGCATATTGAAGTTCATCACAAAGCTCTTGTAGCTAGGTGGGAGCGACTAAAGGATTCTGTCAACAACCGCATCATCCGGGAGATTAACTCCCAGCTGAGATAAGCGGTTGTGCAACCCAATTTATTTTGAGTATGTGCTCCTTGTGAACTATTCTCCTCCATCTTACAAGCTGTAGAACTTGTCGGAACTTCATATCTCGACCGGGCATGAGCTTGGAAAACCATTTTCAGCTCTTGGAACATCTCATATGCTCCGCGCTGCTCAAAACTCTTTTGGAGCCCCGGTTCTAAGTTGTAAAGCATGCCGCACTGAACCAGGGACTAATCATCACTACGCGATTGCCAGGCGTTCATAACGTCTTGAGTTGCTAGGAAAACGGGTGCTTCACCTAGCGGTGCATCTAGGACATATGCTTTCTTGGCAGCTATGAGGATGATCCTCAAGTTCCGGACCCAGTCCGTATAGTTGCTGCCATCGACTTTCATCTTGGTTTTCTCTAGGAACGCGTTGAAGTTGAGGGCAACATTAGTGTGGGCCATTTGATCTACAAGACATATTGCAAAGATTTTTAGACTAAGTTCATGATAATTAAGTTCATCTAATCAAATTATTTAATGAACTCCCACTCAGACAGACATCCCTCTAGTCATCTAAGTGATACATGATCCGAGTCAACTAGGTCGTGTCCGATCATCACGTCGGACGGATGAGTCATCATCGGTGAACATCTTCATGTTGATCATATCTTCTATCGACTCATGTTCGACCTTTCGGTCTCTTGTGTTCGAGGCCATGTCACGTACATGTTAGGCTCGTCAAGTCAACCTAAGTGTTTTGCATGTGTAAATCTGGCTTACACCGTTGTATGTGAGCGTTAGAACCTATCACACCCGATCATCACGTGGTGCTTGAGACAACGAACTTTCATAGCGGCATACAGTTAGGGGAACACTTTCTTGAAATTATTATGAGGGATCATCTTATTTATGCTCTTTGTTGTTCTAAGCAAATAAGATGTAAAACATGATAAACATCACTTGCAATCAAATAGTGACATGATATGGCCAATATCATTTTGCTCCTTTGATCTCCATCTTCGGGACGCCATGATCCTCATCGTCACCGGCATGACACCATGATCTCCATCATCATGATCTCCATCATTGTGTCTTCATGAAGTTGTCACGCCAACGATTACTTCTACTACTATGGCTAACGGTTTAACAATAAAGTAAAGTAATTACATGGCGTTATTCAATGACGCAGGTCATACAATAAATAAAGACAACTCCTATGGCTCTGCGGTTGTCATATTCATCGACATGCAAGTCGTGATTCCTATTACAAGAACATGATCAATCTCATACATCACATATATTTCATTCATCACATCCTTTTTGGCCATATCACATCACAAGGCATATGCTGCAAAAACAAATTAGACGTCCTTTAATTGTTGTTGCATGTTTTTACGTGGCTGCTATAGGGTTCTAGCAAGAATGTTTCTTACCTACGCCAAAACCACAACGTGATATGCCAATTTCTATTTACCCTTCATAAGGACCCTTTTCATCGAATCTGATCCGACTAAAGTGGGAGAGACAGACACCCACTAGCCACCTTATGCACCTAGTGCATGTCGATCAGTGGAACTGTCTCACGTAAGTGTACGTGTAAGGTCGGTCTGGGCCGCTTCATCCCACGATGCCGCTGAATCAAGATAAGACTAGTAGCGGCAAGTAAATTGACAAAATCGATGCCCACAACAACTTGTGTTCTACTCGTGCATAGAAACTACGCATAGACCTAGCTCATGATGCCACTGTTGGGGATCGTAGCAGAAATTTAAAATTTTCTACGCATCACCAAGATCAATCTATGGAGTCATCTAGCAACGAGAGAGAGAGGAGTGCATCTAATTACTCTTGTAGATCGCGAGAGGAAGCGTTCAAGAGAACGGGGTTGATGAAGTCGTACTCGTCGTGATCCAAATCACCGATGATCCTAGCGCCGAACGGACGGCACCTCCACGTTCAACACACGTGCGGGCGGTGGCGTCTCCTCCTTCTTGATCCAGCAAGGGGAAGGAGAGGTTGAGAAGAGCTCCAACAGCGGCAGACGACGGCGTGGTGGTGATGGAGTGGCCGATACTCGACGAGGCCGCCAAGCTCTTAACGGAGGAGGAGAGGTGTTGGGGAGGGGAGGGGCTGCGCCTTGGATGTGTTGTGCAGCCCTCCCCTCGCCCCTCTATTTATAGGGGAAGGAGGAAGGGGGCTGGCCCCCTCTAGATGAGATCTAGAGGGGGGGCGGCGGCCAAGGGGAGGGGGCTTGCCCCCCAAGCAAGGGGGCGCCCCCTCTAGGGTTCCCCCCCAAGCCTAGGCGCATGGGCCCAAGGGGGGGGTGCACCCAGCCCTCCAAGGGCTGGTTCCCTTTCCCACACGGCCCATGAGGCCCTCCGAGAGAGGTGGCCCCTCCCGGTGGACCCCCGGAACCCCTCCGGTGGCCCCGGTACAATACCGCTATGCCCCCGAACTTTTTCGGTGACCGTATGACAACTTCCCATATATAAATCTTCACCTCCGGCCATTCCGAAACTCCTTGTGACGTCCGGGATCTCATCTGGGACTCCAAACAACATTCGGTAATCACATACAAGTCTTCCTAATAACCCTAGCATCATCGAACCTTAAGTGTGTAGACCCTACAGGTTCGGGAATCACGCAGACATGACCGAGACAGCTCTCCGGCCAATAACCAACAGCGGGATTTGGATACCCATGTTGGCTCCCACATGTTCCACGATGATCTCATCGGATGAACCACGATGTCGAGGATTCAAGTAATCCCGTATACAATTCCCTTTGTCAATCGGTACGTTACTTGCCCGAGATTCGATCGTCGGTATCCCAATACCTCGTTCAATCTCGTTACCGGCAAGACACTTTACTAAATGCCGTAATGCATGATCCCGTGACCAACCACTTGGTCACATTGAGCTCATTATGATGATGCATTACCGAGTGAGCCCAGAGATACCTCTCCGTCATACGAAGTGACAAATCCCAGTTGTCGTGGTTTTGTCACAGCAGATGTCCTCATGAAAGGACTTAGTCGTGGAGCCATCGCTACGGGTTAGCTTGAAGGGGTTAAGCGGACACAAGGGCGCAAGAGAGTTTATACTAGTTGGCCCCTTGATGAAGGTAAAGCCTACGTCTAGTTGTGATGGAATTGATGGGGTTTCGATGACTAGGGAGCAAACAAGCCGCCTAAGTCTCGAGTTGTTGTCTATTGTCCTTGAACCGCCACGGGTCATCCCTTATATACATGGGTGGCGCCGTCGGTTCCTGAGTCTCGGCGCGGTTCATAGATGCTCGGCTCGGTCTTTACTATTCTAACTTACAATACAAGTTACATCTTGGCGCGGTTTACGGCTACGGGCCTTGAGCGGCTATGGGCCTTGAGCCCTCATCGCCTACTTGGGCTTTAACATACACAACTCGTGAAGTTAACCCGGCTGTCTGGCGGTTTACACCCGATAGTAATATCCCCAACATTAGGCCCAGTTGATTTGAACAGGTTCATGTCAATCCTTAGCAAAAACTTCATCTTGACATCTTTGTGTAGTCGGTGAACCGCCATGATGTCATCTTCTCTGGTCCTCGTAAACCGGCGTGGCGTCATCTGTCATAAAAGCTATCCACGATACCTTTTTGTTTAATAGATCTGCGACAATCGGCGACAGACTCCGTTTCCAAACTCGCGGCCCCTTGATTTTCGCGCCTGACACATGTCCCTTGCTTTATAAATAAGACCGAAGGGTCATTTCTTTTTCCCCTTCGTGCCCTTATGCTTCGTCTTCCTCGCGTCGCCCAGCTTTGGAGCTCTGCCGCCGCCGTCTACTTCTGCACCAACCTTGGCCGCTGCATCACCCTAAATACACCAGAGCATCGCGTCGATCTTCCATATCTTCCTCGGCTCTGGTAAGTCTTCTATCTTTTTCATCATAGATCTGTTCTAGGGTTTCCATGTTCTTCAGCGTTCATCACTTGCTTCCTGTTCATATGATAAACTTTAGGCAGTCTCGTAAATCTTTGTTACGTATGGCGGTAGTTTTTATCATCCGTTTTCACTTGCGCATCTCAAGACCATAGATCTCTCTGTATCCTTGCTCATTGATTCAGCATCTGCTCCCCTTTGGACCTTGAATATTTATCTCTTTTTCTGAACATGTTCCAGATCCAAAACTGTGATATAATTTTGTGAAACCTGTTTTCGCACACCTACTCATCCGCAATCTTGACTCTTCAATATTTTATACCAGGCGGTTTAACTTTGTAGAAAAAATGATAACTTGGTATATACCATTAGTCCCCTTTTTCAACCGCCAGGATTCCCTAGCTAAGTATTGCCACTTTGCAGAACTCCGGTTTATAAATAACTGCTTTCGGTTTAGCAATGAATACATCAATGTATATCCTTCCAACATATTCTTGAACCGGTATTACTGCTTTGCAGATTGCACCATGGCCAAGCAAGTGTATGAGTGCAACTGGGTCCCTTCTCGAGTGACCGAGACTCAACTGAATAACCTAGTCAACACCGGCGCTTTAGGCAAAAAAGATGTCGTTCACTGGAGGGTCCCTGGCCCGGAATGTCCTCAAGAACCCGAAGATGGAGAGGTTGTTGTTTTTGCTGACCATCTAGCCCGGGGCTTCAGTCCGCCCGGTTCAAAGTTTTATCGGGATGTCTTGGCCAACTTCCAACTATGTCCACAAGATATTGGCCCCAACTCCGTAACCAACATCTGTCACTTTCAAGTGCTTTGTGAGGTGTTCTTTCAAGAGGAGCCCACAGTTGAATTATTTAGGGATTGCTTCCATCTAAACCACCGCACCGAATTTACTGACGGTCCCAATACCGAGTTAGGTGGTATGGCGATTCAAAAGAGGAAGGAGGTCACTTACCCTCACGCTAAACTGCACAGCCATCCCAAAGAGTGGAATTCAACATGGTTTTACTGCAAAGATACCTCTCCTGATGGAGAAAATCCCTTGCCGGGTTATCGTCCGGAACGGCTAAGCAACACACGTCCCTTCCCTCAGAGACTGACTGCTAAGGAGAGAAGCAAATATGCTCCTCAATTATCCAAGCTCAGGGCCTTCATGGCTAACGGGTTGACAGGAGTTGACCTTGCTCGCTGCTGGATATCTTGGAGTATATTGCCCTTAAGCCCACGCTCCGGTTTGATGTGCAAACACACTGGAGATGTAAAAGACCCTCTGCGGCATATTGAGATCCAGCTGACAGATGACGAGGTTACTGAGGCTGTGAAGAAGATATTAAATGAACCGGAAGCTGCTTGCGTTCAAATCGGCCTGCCTCCTTTTTGTACCACTAAAAAACCGCCAGCCGTAAGACTCATATCTTATGCTTTCATGAAATCTGACTATGTTTAAGCACCCTTTGTTGACATTAACATCTTTCAAACAGGGTGATGATCCATTTTGGAGCAAGAAGCCTCCACAAGAGAAACCGGAGAAAACAACCCGGCCCAAAACCAGAGTTGTGAAGAAACCGGCCAATAGGAAGAGGACCACTGCATCCTCCGATCCACCAGCTGACGATGATGTGGGTAATCCGGACTTTGAGGTAGAGCTTGACTCACTTGGTTTATTTTTCACACGCCTGATTGATAATGATTATTGCCAGGATGATGCTGAAGTCAGTCACGCTGATGTTGTAGAGGTAATCACTCTTTCTTCCGATTCAATCCCTTTGCCTTCACTAAAAATCCGTCGGGCAAACAGGAAAGTTAAATTTTCTCATCCTCTTTCTTATTTGGACCCAAACATTCTTATGAAGACACAACAGCATGAAGCTCGCCGCACAACCCGGCACGGCGGCCAGGTAGTTACCTCCGCCGGTTTACCGAACCGTCCGGTTCGGAAACGCCGTTCAGAGGTCTCTAACTGTTTTGTCAATGCTTATCCTAAAGCGGGTTGTTTTTGTCAACCTCTTAATCCATCTGACTCCGATTATCAGGGCACTTCTCATTCTTCTTCTGGCGATTCGTCAGCCACCCAACTCCCATCACTCAAAACGGTGCTTGGGTGAGCCATATTCCTTATAATGTTGTTTGATATATCACTTTCAATATTCACTGGACTGATCCGTCTTTTTCCTTTCAGGGCCAAGCCTAGGCCAAGCAAGAAAGCTAAATGCAGACAAAGCGGCGCGAAGAAAATGATGTTCTGAACCGAAAAAATACCAGATCTGAAGAACACATCCACGACGATGTCTTGAGCGACCCACCATCGCAAGATCGTGATATTCTTTGGCGACGAGGCACATGTTGATGCCATAGGCCCTTTAATCAGCCCACAAGTCCTATCGGACCGACAAAACAACGAGCCCATCAAAGCATCTTGATAAACCGGCAACCCCAGTGCGGACCGGTGCAGCCAAAGATGATGATGTTGTTATTACTGGCGTTGGTCGTTCCGAGCCAGGCAATCCTGTCGCTTTATCTAAGCACACTGCCAAAGATGAATTTGCTGCATTTGGTAAAGGCAAATGGAATGCCGATTTGGCGACTTATGCCGCTCTGAACACCCAAGATCTTCATTCCGGCTACCTGAATCGGCTATATACCAGCCGTTATTATGAAGCCGGTCTGGTAAATATGATGAAGGACAAATATGAGGTAAATTCCATATGACTCTCTGCTTGTATATTTCAATCTGTCAACTACAATAGCCCCCAAGTGACAGTTTTAAGATATCAACTTAAACCGGGACTTTTCAACATGAACTTTAATGCAGCTGTACTTTGGGAATGTAGCCCCCAAGGGCCGGTTCAACTTAATGTAGTTAAACCGGGACTTTATATAGTAAGAATTCCAGTGTCACTAAAGGACAGAGCAAACAGGCATTAGCCCCCAAGTGCCAAGTTGAATACGTGTATTGAGCTTGGGACTTATATAGAATTTGTAGGATAAAAAGCAAATATGCAGTAACCCCCAAGTACCAAGGGCATAACTTGTTATGTGGTTGGTACTTCAGCTCTGCACCGTAATCTTTATCAAATGTTTATCTATATGTAGGCTGATCTGAGCAAGAAAGAAAGTCAAATTGCTGATCTGCAAGAAAACCTGAAGTCCCAGCAAGCTGAAACCTCCAATACAAAAAATGAATTAACCAGCGCTTTAAGCGTCATGGAAAAGCCTAAAGAGGGTTTCAACAAGGAGCGGGCGGATTGGGCCACCAAAAAAGCCGCTTTAACTCAACAAGCAGAGAAAGCCGAGGCTGCACTCAAACCGGTGGTGGATGAATTGACCAGTGTAAAACGGCAAGTGCATGCCGTGACCGCTGCTGTCTTTGGTAAGCTTTCTTGATTTATGAAGTAATGAGGCCTTTTCATGTAACATGCCGGTTTACTAACCCTTTGAATGATACAGGGACACATATTGGTCACTTGGGATCAGATGTGCGGAAGAAATTGAAAGCCCCCTATACGTTGATAGAACAACTATATACTGGTGCGCAACGGATCATCTGTACTGCTTCTCACCACAAACCGGCGCCCACCTTGATCCAGGACACTATTAAAAGGTTGTCGATGCTTCTGCCGGGTTGAAGAGTTAAAAAATCTGCTGCTAGAACCGGCGCTTATAAACGCATATAATCCGGGCAAAAGCATGGGTGCCGGATTTTGATCCTGTTGAAGCGGCCCAGGGCTTCCCGAGCTTGAAGGAAGATGGGACAGAGTTCAGCGAAGAGGATCTCCGAGCTATAAACCGGGAAGTGCACCCTCTGGCTTGTCAATTGGTTGAAGAGGCAGATTTATCTCACTATCAAGCTCAATATGATGGACAAAACAAACGAGTGGCTGCACCAATTCCTGAAGCGGAGAACCTTATACCTCCAATCCGTAAGCATACTTACGCTCCTGGCATTGAACCTTCGTTGATGATCAATGATGAAGGTGTCTTTCAAGCATTAACGGGAATCGACTGGACAACTGTTGATTTCCAGCCGCTGGGTAGGGAAGCAGAGGTTGAAGCGGTGCAAGATGACCCGCAACCATCAGGCCAAGCTGGTGACCAAGCATGAACCAGAAGTCGGTTTAAATTACTGCTCCTTTATATTACGCAGTAAACAATTATCTTATCTGGGCACCGTGTTGCCTTGTAATAGACTAGCTACCACACTTGGTTTTCATATGCCTTCGTGCATACTTATTGCAACTTATGCTTCCGTTGAATCATCAATCATAAACTGTTGTCTGCAGCCAAAAAGCTTAAAACGCCACCGTGGTTGTATCACCAGGCGGGTCATAATATCAAAGATAATATGTTAGATTTAAACATATGTCAAATACGGAGATATATGATACCTGCCATCATAGGGCATTAAGTTGGCGGTGCCAATCTTGAAACGGAGTTTTAAGAAACCCACTCTGCCGGAGGAGAAAAACAGCTCCTGTGTATAGAAGGTCGGTTTACCAGGTAAACCGTTCCGGGTTATGATGAACACCGTTGTTACTCCATAATAGGATGTAGAAAAATCTAACCAGGCAAAGAGTCTTCGGATTAAGAGTAGACCGTGTTCCGTCAACTGACAGTCGAACCGGTTTAATAATTGTCGGTCTAAGAACACAACAAAAGAAATATGCAAAAAAGAGAAACAAATTTCAAGCAAAGACAAAGACAGAATCATTTGCAAAAAGAGGTTGTTGAGCCAATCAAGTGGCATTACCTTGGTTCGGACACGACCAAGCCCCCGATAGGCGTAGCTATGGTTCAAGTCAGCCAGGTCCCCAAATGATGCAGTGGCATTACGCCGATCAAGAGGTGTAGCGATGGTTCGGGTTCGACCAAAGCCCCCAAGTGATTCTATGGCCTTAGGCCGATCAAGAGGCGTGAATGGTTCAGATGTGACCAAGTCCCCAAGTGATTCTGTGGCTTTCGCCTATCAAAAGGTGTTGCATTGGTTCAGACACGACCAAGCCCCCAAGTGATATGATATAAAGCTTTTTTGAAAAAGCTAACTCAAGGGGTAAACCGGAGGCCGCTTTAAGACAAAAACTCCGTGTAACCACACATGATGTAAAAATAACAGATACCCCGCTTTAGCTAAGGCTCTGGTTTATTATATTGATCATAATATATACACTGTCATAATATGTACATAAGTAGAGCCTATGGCTCACGTATAGTAAGGCCGAAGATGAGCTATGTTCCACGGCCTGTTGGTCTCCTCCTCTGATGTGCGTGAGTCTTTATGCTCTCGAATATCGATCAGATAGTATGACCCGTTGTGCAGATTCTTGTTGACCATGAAAGGTCCTCCCAAGGTGGGGATAGCTTGTGCATATCAGTCTGGTCTTGGATGAGTCGAAGCACCAAATCTCCTTCTTGAAAGGTTCTGGTTCTAACTCGGCGACTGTGATAGCGACGAAGATCCTGCTGGTAAATCGCCGAACGGGCAGCTGCGATGTCACGCTCCTCGTCCAACAGGTCCAAAGCATCTTGTCGTGCTACCTCATTGTCCCCTTCAACATAAGCTGCTACACGAGGTGAATCATGACGGATATCACTGGGGAGAACCGCCTCCGCTCCGTAGACCATGAAGAACGGTGTGTACCCTGTCGATCTGTTGGGTGTAGTATTGATGCTCCATAATACAGATGGTAACTCCTCAACCCAACAACCCGGCGTCCGCTGCAAAGGAACCACAAGCCGGGGTTTGATGCCTCGTAAGATCTCTTGGTTAGCCCTCTCTGCTTGGCCATTGGACTGTGGGTGAGCCACTGATGAGACGTCAAGCCGGATGTGCTCACGTTCACAGAACTCCTTCATAGCACCCTTGGACAGGTTGGTACCATTATCAGTAATGATGTTGTGTGGAAAGCCAAACCGGAAAATCAACTTTTTGATGAATTGAACCGCCGTGGCTGCATCACACTTGCTGACGGGCTCCGCCTCCACCCACTTTGTAAACTTGTCAACCGCCACCAAAAGGTGGGTCTTCTTGTCCTTGGACCTTTTGAAAGGTCCAACCATATCCAGCCCCCAAGTCACAAACGGCCAAGTAATTGGAATCATCCTCAATCCTTGAGCCGGCACATGAGCGCGTCTTGAGAACTTCTGACAGCCATCACATCGCTTAACCAGGTCCTCCGCATCAGCATGAGCAGTCAACCAATAGAAGCCGTGACGAAACGCTTTAGCCACCAGAGATTTTGAACCGGCGTGGTGACCACAATCCCCTTCGTGGATTTCATGCAAAATTTCACAGCCTTCCTCAGGAGACACACAGTGTTGAAACGCCCCTGACACACTGCAATGATGCAACTCGCCATTAACAATAGTCATGGACTTGGATCGCCGGATTATCTGCTGGCGAGTCTCATCCTCTGTAACTTCGCCCGGTTCATGTCGCAAGATAAGGAACCGTCAATCGGAATAACATGAAGAGCCGCCACCAATTGAGCCTCCGGATCAGGAATAGCCAAATCCTCTTCACGGGGAGCTTGATGACGGGTTATGCAGAATATCCAAGAAGGCGTTAAGCGGACGGTTTACGTTGAGAGCCCAACGGCTTAAAGCGTCGCCGCCGTTCTTCCGTCATCCACATGATCCGCCTGATATCCTTTGAAGTGACCTGCAATAATATCCACCTCACGACGATATGCTATCATGAGCGGATCCTTGGAATCCCAAGTGCCAGATACTTGTTGGGCCACCAAGTCCGAGTCACCGACGCACTTAACTCGGCTGAGATTCATCTCCTTAGCCATCCGGAGACCATGGAGTAAAGCTTCGTACTCATCTGCATTGTTAGTACAAGGGAACATTAAGCGAAGAACGTAACAGAACTTATCACCTCGTGGGGAAGTTAACACGACTCCAGCCCCCGAGCTCTCCAATTGCCTGGACCCATCAAAATGAATAGTCCAATACGTGTGATCCGGCTTTTCTTCAGGTGCTTGTGGTTCCATCCAATCATTGATGAAATCTACAAGTGCTTGAGATTTGACCGCCGTTCGATGCACGTATTTCAATCCATGTGGCCCAAGCTCTATAGCCCACTTGGCAATCCGGCCAGTTGCCTCCCTGTTCTGAATTATATCTCCCAAAGGAGCAGAGCTGACCACTGTGATGGGATGTCCCTGGAAGTATTGCTAAGCTTCCGGCTTGCCATGAAAACTCCATACACCAGCTTCTGCCAATGTGGGTACCTTTTCTTGGACTCAATAAGCACCTCGCTGATATAGTAAACCGGACGCTGAACCGGATATTCCTTGCCCGCCTCTTTGCGCTCCACCACAATAGCTACGCTGACTGCATGAGCATTAGCTGCCACATATAGTAGCAATGGTTCCTTGTCAATCAGAGCAGCAAGAACAGGCGGATTGGCTAGCTGCCGCTTTAAATCCTCAAACGCTTTATCAGCAGCCGAACTCCAGACGAATCGATCCGTTTTTTCAGCATCTGATACAAAGGGATCGCCTTCTCACCAAGGCGGCTGATAAACTGGCTCAACGCGGCAATCCGGCCTGCCAAGCATTGAACGTCGTTGATACACTTCGGCTTAGCCAGGGAGGTGATAGATGGGATCTTCTCCGGATTAGCCTCAATTCCCTTGTTGGACACCAGAAAACCCAATAACTTGCCTGCCGGTACACCAAAAACACACTTGGCCGGGTTGAGCATCATCTTGTATGTCCGTAGGTTATCAAAGGTTTCCTTCAAATCGTCAACCAGAGTCTCCTTCTCCCTTGACTTAACCACAATATCATCCACATAGGCATGTACATTACGGTCGATCTGCTTATGAAGGCAATTCTGTACACACCGTTGATAAGTTGCCTGGGCACTCTTGATCCCAAAGGGCATAGATACATAGTAGAAGGCTCCAAAGGGAGTTATGAATACCGTCTTCTCCTGGTCCTTAACTGCCATCTTGATCTGATAATAACCAGAATATGCATCCAGAAAACTCAAACGCTCACAACCTGCAGTAGCATCAATAATCTGATCGATGCGGGGAGGGCAAAGGATCTCTTTGGACAAGCCTTGTTAAGGTCATGTAATCCACACACATGCGCCAGGTGCCGTTTTTCTTAAGGACCAACACCCGATTAGCCAACCATTCAGGATGGAAAACTTCAACAATAAAGCCAGCAGCTAAGAGCCTGGCCACCTCCTCTCCAATAGCCTTGCGCCTTTCTTCATTAAAACGGCGGAGAAACTGTTTCACCGGTTTGTACTTAGGATCGACATTAAGAGTGTGCTCAGCGAGTTCCCTCGGTACACCTGGCATGTCAGAAGGCTTCCATGCAAAAATGTCCCGATTCTCACGGATGAACTCGATGAGCACGTTTTCCTATTTCGGATCAAGTTGGTGCGATCATTGAACTGCTTGGATGAATGTAGTCTGAAGTCAACAAGCTTGGTCTCATTTGCCGATTTGAACTTTAGGGCCGGATCATGCTCTGTAGTTGGCTTCTTCAATGGAGTCATGTCCGTCGGATCAACATTATCCTTGTAGTATTTCAACTCTTCCATGGCACAAACCGACTCTGCATAGGCTGCATCACCTTCTTCACACTCCAAAGCAATCTTGCAACTTCCATAAACAGTTATTGTCCCCTTGTGACCCGACATCTTGAGTTGCAAATAAATATAACAGGGTCGTGCCATAAATTTGGCATAAGCCGGCCGCCCAAATAGGGCGTGATATGGGCTTCGGATCTTCACCACCTCAAAAGTCAATGTCTCTGACCTGGAATCATGATCGTCTCCAAAGGCTACTTCCAGAGCTATCTTGCCAACAGGATATGCTGATTTACCAGGTACCACACCATGGAATACTGTATTGGACGGTTTAAGATTTTTATCTGTTAGCCCCATACGGTGGAAGGTCTCATAGTATAGGATATTAATGCTGCTCCCTCCATCCATGAGCACCTTTGTGAACTTATAACCTCCCACCTGAGGTGCCACCACCAATGCTAGCTGACCCGGATTGTCAACCCGGGGAGGGTGATCCTCTCTGCTCCATACGATTGGCTGTTCCGACCAGCGTAAATAACGAGGCACCGCCGGTTCAACAGAATTCACCGCTCGCTTGTGAAGCTTCCGGTCTCTCTTGTCCAAGCTAGTGGTGAAGACATGATATTGCCCGCTATTCAACTGCTTCGGATTGCTCTGATAACCCGACTGCTGCTGCTGCTAGTTGTAACCACCCTCGCTACTCTGATTACCTTGATTGTTATGTCCATACTGATTACCATTGAAGCCTGAACCGGAATTTCCTCCACCGTGACCCGGCCCATGGAATCTGGATCCTGAGCCACCACCTGATCCGTGATCATATCGGAAAGCCTTAGAATTCTTGAACTCCTGCTTAATGTAACAATCCTTCCAAAGGTGGTTGGCTGGCATCTCCTTTGTCCCATGCTTTGGATAGGGCTGGTTTAACAGATAGGTCAGGCGGTCCGGGTTAGGACTTGGAGCTCCACCGCGATTCGACGGTTTACCCTTTCGTCGCTGGCCCTTGTCCTGCGCGCTAGTATTAGCCACAAAGTCCATGCTGCTATACGCTTTACGCTTGCCTCCGTTTCCATGACCTGTCGTGTTGTGTTGCTGCCCTTTGGAGTTGCTGCTCTTCTTTCCCTTCCCTGTCTTGTCATCATCAGACTCGGGATCCTTGGTACTATCAGAATCAGCATACTTCACTAATGCAGTCATGAGGGTCCCCATATCGTTACAATGGCGCTTCATCCGTCCCAATTTCAACTTCAGAGGCTTAAACCGGCAGTTGCCTTCCAAGTTTATAACCATGAATCGGCATTGATACTGGTCCGATGAGTGCAAAATTTCGAGACTCGGTGCACCCAGCAGGTTGTTGACTCTCCTTCCTCCTGGACACAGGCCGCTAAGTCCACTATCGACATGGGCTGCTTACAGGTATCCTTGAAATTCTGGATAAACCGGGCTCGCAAATGGGCCCATGAACTGATAGAATTGGCCGGTAAGCTCTTTAACCAGGTACGAGCTGTCCCTTCAAGCATCATGGTGAAATACTTCGCACACGCCGCCTCATCCACATCAAGCATCTCCATGGCCATTTCATAGCTCTCCACCCATGTTTCTGGAGATAAATCGGCAGTGTAATTTGGCACCTTGCGCGGGCCCTTGAAGTCCTTGGGCAGGCGCACATTGCGTAAAGCGGGGACAAGACAAGGCACTCCCAAAGAACTAGAAGTAACCCCTGGCTCGACCGAGGTGGTTGGACGAACCAGCGTAAGCTGACGAGCCTCATGCTGCGCCGCTAACTCGGCCTCCCTGCGCGCCCGGGCCCGGTCCACCACTTCCTGAGCATCACCAATACCGCCTACCGGGTTATTGCCACGGGGCGCTTCACGGTTTAGTGCATTGCTTGATACGGCCGGTTCATCCATACGCCTGCTGTAGCTCCGGCTTGGACGGGGGGTGGAATGAATTCGGTCACGACTGTATGAATATGCTTCCTGTTGAATCAAGGCTGTCCGAAGAAGCTCCTTAACCCGGCGCGTTTCCACCGCCTGCGGAGAATCACCTTCAATCGGGATGGCCTCCAGTCGTGAAGCGGCGGCGACAAGATTGTCCATTGGATTGGAATAATGACCCGGATGAAGGAAATATGCCCTAGAGGCAATAATAATGTTATTATTTATTTCCTTATATCATGATAAATGTTTATTATTCATGCTAGAATTGTATTAACCGGAAACATAATACATGTGTGAATACATAAACCTACAGAGTGTCACTAGTATGCCTCTACTTGACTAGCTCGTTAATCAAAGATGGTTATGTTTCTAACCATGAACAAGGAGTTGTTATTTGATTAACGGGATCACATCATTGGTTGAATGATCTGATTGACATGACCCATTCCATTAGCATAGCACCTGATCGTATAGTTTGTTGCTAGTGCTTTTCTTCATGACTTATACATGTTCCTATGACTATGAGATTATGCAACTCCCGTTTGCCGAGGAACACTTTTGGTGCTACCAAACGCCACAACGAATCGGGTGATTATAAAGGTACATTACAGGTGTCTCGAAGGTACATGTTGGGTTGGCATATTTGAGATTAGGATTTGTCACTCCGATTGTCGGAGAGGTATCTCTGGGCCCTCTCGGTAATGCACATCACATAAGCCTTGCAAGCATTGCAACTAAATGTGTTAGTTGTGAGATGATGTATTACGGAACGAGAAAAGAGACTTGCCGATGCGAGATTGAACTAGGTATTGGATACCGACGATCGAATCTCGGGCAAGTAACATACCGATGACAAAGGGAACAACATATGTTGTTATGCGGTCTCGACCGATAAAGATCTTCGTAGAATATGTAGGAACCAATATGGGCATCCAGGTCCGCTATTGGTTATTGACCGAGAGGTGTCTCGGTCATGTCTACATAGTTCTCGAACCCGTAGGGTCCGCACGCTTAACGTTTCGATGATGTTATTATGAGTTTATATGATGTACGAAGGTTGTTGAGTCCGGATGAGATCACGGACATGACGAGGAGTCTCGAAATGGTCGAGACATAAAGATTGATATATTGGAAGCCTATGTTTGGACTCGGAATCACTCCGGGTGAAATTGGGAATTTTAGAGAGTACCGGGGTTACCGGAACCTCCCGGGGTTCAATGGGCCTTGATGGGCCTTAGTGGGAAAGAGAAAAGGGGCCATATGCTGGCGCAGCCTTCCCCTTCCTAGTCCTATTAGGATTAGGAGAAGGGGTGGCGCCTCTCTCCCTCTCCCTTGGTCAAACCCTAGTTGGACTAGGATTTGGGGGAATCCTACCCTAGTAGGAGTAGGACACCCCGGCGCGCCTCCCTCCTGGCCGGCCAGCCCTCCCTTCCCTCCTTTATATCTGAGGGCAGGGGCACCCCATGACACACAAGTTGATCATTGAGATCGTTCCTTAGCCGTGTGCGGTGCCCCTTCCACCAAACTACACCTCGAATATACCGTTGCGGAGCTTAGGCGAAGCCTGCGCCGGTGGAACATCATCATCGTCACCACGCCGTCGTCTTGTGAAACTCTCCTCAACACTCGGCTGGATCGGAGTTCGAGGGACGCCATCGAGCTGAACGTGTGCAGAACTCGGAGGTGCCGTGACGTTCGGTACTTGGATCGGTTGGATCGGGAAGAAGTACGACTACTTCCTCTATGTTGCGTCAACGCTTCCGTTCTGGTCTCGAGGGTGCGAGACAACACTCTCATCTCGTTGCTATGCATCACCATGGTCTTGCGTGATCGTAGGAAAATTTTTGAAATTACTACGTTCCCCAACAGTGGTATCAGAGCCTGGTTTTATGCGTTGATGTCATATGCACGAGTAGAACACAAGTGAGTTGTGGGCGATACAAGTCATACCGCCTACCAAAGCATGTCATACTTTGGTTCAGCGGTATTGTGAGATGAAGCGGCCCGGACCGACATTACGCGTACGCTTACGCGAGACTGGTTTCACCGCTGTGAGCACTCGTTGCTTAAAGGTGACTGGCGGGTGTCTGTCTCTCTCACTTTAGTTGAACCGAGTGTGGCTACGCCCGGTCCTTGAGAAGGTTAAAACGGAGTCTATTTGACGAAGTATCGTTGTGGTTTTGATGCGTAGGTAAGAACGGTTCTTGCTCAGCCCGTAGCAGCCACGTAAAATTTGCAACAACAAAGTAGAGGACGTCTAACTTGTTTTTGCAGGGCATGTTGTGATGTGATATGGTCAAGACATGATGCTAATTTTATTGTATGAGATGATCATGTTTTGTAACCGAGTTATCGGCAATGGCAGAGCCATATGGTTGTCGCTTTATTGTATGAAATGCAACGCCATGTAATTGCTTTACTTTATCACTAAGCGTAGCGATAGTCGAGAAGCAATAGTTGGCGAGACGACAACGATGCTACGATGGAGATCAAGGTGTCGGCGGTGGCGATGGTGATCATGGCGGTTGCCGAGATGGAGATCACAAGCACAAGATGATGATGGCCATATCATATCACTTATATTGATTGCATGTGATGTTAATCCTTTATGCATCTTATTTTGCTTTGATTGACGGTAGCATTATAAGATGATCCCTTACTAAATTATCAAGAAGTGTTCTCCCGAGTATGCACCGCTGCGAAAGTTCTTCGTCTTTGAGACACCACGTGATGATCGGGTGTGATAGGCTCTACGTTCAAATACAACGGGTGCAAAACAGTTGCACACGCAGAATACTCAGGTTATACTTGACGAGCTATGCATATAAGATATGACCTCGAACACGGAGACCGAAAGGTCGGCGTGAATCATATAGTAGATATGATCAACATATTGATGTTCACCATTGAAACTACTCCATCACACGTGATGATCGGTCATGGTGTAGTTGATATGGATCACGCAATCACTTAGAGAATTGGAGGATATTTTTCTAAGTGGGAGTTCTTAAGTAATATGATTAATTGAACTTTAATTTATCATGAACTTAGTCCTGGTAGTATTTTGCAAATTATGTTGTAGATCAATAGCTCGCGTTGTTGCTTCCCTATGTTTTCATATGTGTTCCTAGAGAAAATTGTATTGAAAGATGTTAGTAGCAATGATGCGGATTGGATCCGTGATCTGAGGTTTATCCTCATTGCTGCTTGAAGAATTATGTCCTTAATGCACCGCTAGGTGACCGACCGATTGCAGGAGCAGATGCGGCGTTATGAACGTTTGGCTAGCTCAATATGATGACTACTTGATAGTTTAGTGCACCATGCTTAACGGCTTAGAATCGGGACTTCAAAGACGTTTTGAACGTCATGGACCATATGAGATGTTCCAAGAGTTGAAGTTAATATTTCAAGCAAATACCGAGTTGAGAGATATGAAGTCTCCAACAAGTTCTATAGCTAAAAGATGGAGGAGAATCGCTCAACTAGTGAGCATGTGCTCAGATTGTGCAGGTACTTCAATCGCTTGAATCAAGTGGGAGTTAATCTTCCAGATAAGATAGTGATTGACAGAATTCTCTAGTCACCATCACTAAGTTAGTAGAACTTCGTGATGAACTATAGTATGCAAGGGATGACGAAAAAGATTCTCGAGCTCTTCGCGATGCTAAAATCGCGAAGGTAGAAATCAAGAAAAACATCAAGTGTTGATGGTTGACAAGACCACTAGTCTCAAGGAAAATGGCAAAGGGAAGAAGGGAACTTCAAAAGGAACGGCAAGCAAGTTGCTGCTCGAGTGAAGAAGCCCAAGTCTAGACCTAAGCCGAGACCGAGTATTTTGCTGCAATGGAACTGGTCACCGAAGCGGAACTACCCCTGAATATTTGGTGGATAAGAAGGATGGCAAAGTGAACAAGGTTATATTTGATATACAGGTTATTGATGTGTACCTTACTAGTGTTTATAGTAGCCCTGAGTATTTGATACTGTTCGGTTGCTAAGATTAGTAACTCAAACAGGAGTTACGAATAAGCAGAGACTAGTTGAAGGGAAGTGACGATGAGTGTTGGAAGTAGTTCCAAGATTGATATGATCATCATCGCACACTCCCTATACTTTCGGGATTAGTGTGGAACCTAAATAATTGTTATTTGGTGTTGAGCATAAATATGATTTGATCATGTTTATTGCAATACGGTTATTCATTTAAGTAAGTAAATAAATTGTTATTCATTTACATGAATAAAACCTTATATGGTTACACACCCAATGAAAATGGTTCATTGGATCTCGATCATAGTGATACACATATTCATAATATTGAAACCAAAAGATGCAAAGTTAATAATGATAGTGCAACTTATTTGTGGTAATGCCGTTTAGGTCATATTGGTGTAAAGCGCATGAAGAAAACTCCATCTTGATGGACTTTTGGAATCACTTGATTATGAATCATTTGATGCTTGCGAACCGTGCCTTTTGGGCAAGATGACTAAAACTCCGTTCTCGGAACAATGGAACAAGCTCTTGACTTATTGGGAATAATACATACCGATGTATGCGATCCAATGAGTGTTGATGCTCGTGGCAAGTATCGTTATTTTCTGACCTTCACAAAATGATTTGAGCAGATATGGGTATATCTACTTGATGAAACATAAGTCTGAAATAGTTGAAAGGTTCAAAGAATTTCAGAGTGAAGTGGAAAATCATCGTAACAAGAAAATAAAGTTTCGCGATCTGATCGTGGAGATGAATATTTGAGTTACTGAGTTTGGTCTTCAATGAAAACAATGTGGAATAGTTTCACAGCTCACGCCACCGGAACACCACAACGTTATGGTGTGTCCGAACGTCAGAATCGTATTTTATTATGATATGGTGCGATCTATGATGTATCTTACCGATTTACCACTATCGCTTTGGGGTTATGCATTAGAGACAGCTGCATTCACGTTTAATAGGGCAACCATCTAAATCCGCTGAGATGACACCGTATGAACTATGGTTTAGCAATAAACCTAAGCTGTCGTTTCTTAAAGTTTGGAGTTGTGATGCTTATGTGAAAAGGTTTTCACCGATAAGCTCGAACCCAAATCGGAGAAGTGCGTCTTCATAGAATACCCAAAAGAATGTTGGGTACACCTTCTATCACAGATCCGAAGGCAAGTTTTTGTTAAGATGGATCCTTTCTAGAGAAGAAGTTTCTCTCGAAAGAAGTGAGTGGGAGGAAAGTAGAACTTGATGAGGTAATTGTACCTTCTCCCTTATTGGAAAGTAGTTCATCACGAAATCAGTTCCATGATTCCTACACCAATTAGTGAGGAAGTTAATGATGATGATCATGAAACTTCAGATCAAGTTGCTACCAAACCTCGTAGGTCTTCCAGAGTAAGATCCGCACTGAATGGTACGGTAATCCTATTCTAAAAGTCATGTTACTAGACCATGATGAACCTACGAACTATGAGGAAGCGATGATGAGCCCAGATTCCGCAAAATGGTTTGAGACCATGAAATCTGAGATGGGATCCATGTATGAGAACAAAGTATGGACTTTGGTTGACTTGCCGATGATCGGCAAGCCATTGAGAATAAATGGATCTTCAAGAGGAAGACGGACACGATAGTAGTGTTACTATCTACAAAGCTCGACTTGTCGCAAAAAGGTTTTTGACAAGTTCAAGGTGTTGACTACAATGAGATTTTCTCAATTGTAGCGATGCTTAAGTCTGTCGAATCATGTTAGCAATTGCCACATTTTATGAAATCGGCAAATGGATGTCAAAACTACATTCTTTAATGGATTTATTAAAGAAGAGTTGTATATGATGCAACCGAAGGTTTTGTCAATCCTAAAGGAGCTAACAAAATGTGCAAGCTCCAATGATCCATCTATGGACTGGTGCAAGCATCTCGAGTTGGAATAAACGCTTTGATAGTGTGATCAAAGATATGGTTTTATCTGACTTTTGGAGAAGCTCTGTATTTACAAGAAAGTGAGTGGGAGCACTAAAGCATTTCGATAAGTATATGTGAATGACATATTGTTGATCGAAATAATGTAGAATTATTCTCGCAAAGCATAAAGGAGTATTTGAAAGGAGTTTTTCAAAGAAGGACCTCGGTGAAGCTGCTTACATATTGAGCATCAAGATCTATAGAGATAGATCAAAGACGCTTGATAAGTTTTTCAATGAATACATACCTTGACAAGATTTTGAAGTAGTTCAAAATGGAACAGTCAAAGAAAGAGTTCTTGCCTGTGTTACAAGGTGTGAGATTGAGTAAGACTCAAAACCCGACCACGGCAGAAGATAGAAATAGAATGAAAGTCATTCCTATGCATCAGCCATAGGTTCTATAAAGTATGTCATGTTGTGTACAGATCTATTGCATACCCTACCACTAAGATTGGCAAGGAGTGCAATAGAGATCTAGGAGTAGATCAATGGACATCGGTCAAAATTATCCTTAGTAGAATAAGGATATGTTTCTCGATTATGGAAGTGAAAAAGGTTCGTCGTAAAAGGTTACGCCGATGCAAGTTTTAACACTAATCTAGATGACTCGAGTCTCAATCTGGATACATATTGAAAGTGGGAACAATTAGCTAGAGTAGCTCCGTGCGAGCATTGTAGACATAGAAATTTGCAAAATACTTACGGCTCGAATGTATGCAGACCCGTTGACTAAAATTATCTCACAAGCAAAACATGATCACACCTTAGTACTCTTTGGGTGTTAATCACATAGCGATGTGAACTAGATTATGACTCTAGTAAACCCTTTGGGTGTTGGTCACATGTCGATGTGAACTATGGGTGTTAACCACATATAGATGTGAACTATTGATGTTAAATCACATGGCGATGTGAACTAGATTATTGACTCTAGTGCAAGTGGGAGATCAAGGAAATATGCCCTAGAGGCAATAATAATGTTATTATTTATTTCCTTATATCATGATAAATGTTTATTATTCATGCTAGAATTGTATTAACCGGAAACATAATACATGTGTGAATACATAAACCTACAGAGTGTCACTAGTATGCCTCTACTTGACTAGCTCGTTAATCAAAGATGGTTATGTTTCCTAACCATGAACAAGGAGTTGTTATTTGATTAACGGGATCACATCATTGGTTGAATGATCTGATTGACATGACCCATTCCATTAGCATAGCACCTGATCGTATAGTTTGTTGCTAGTGCTTTTCTTCATGACTTATACATGTTCCTATGACTATGAGATTATGCAACTCCCGTTTGCCGAGGAACACTTTGGGTGCTACCAAACGTCACAACGAATCGGGTGATTATAAAGGTACATTACAGGTGTCTCGAAGGTACATGTTGGGTTGGCATATTTGAGATTAGGATTTGTCACTCCGATTGTCGGAGAGGTATCTCTGGGCCCTCTCGGTAATGCACATCACATAAGCCTTGCAAGCATTGCAACTAAATGTGTTAGTTGTGAGATGATGTATTACGGAACGAGAAAAGAGACTTGCGAAGCTTGAGATTGAACTAGGTATTGGATACCGACGATCGAATCTCGGGCAAGTAACATACCGATGACAAAGGGAACAACATATGTTGTTATGCGGATCGACCGATAAAGATCTTCGTAGAATATGTAGGAACCAATATGGGCATCCAGGTCCCGCTATTGGTTATTGACCGAGAGGTGTCTCGGTCATGTCTACATAGTTCTCGAACCCGTAGGGTCCGCACGCTTAACGCTTCGATGGCGAGTTATTATGAGTTTATATGATGTACGAAGGTTGTTGAGTCCCGGATGAGATCACGGACATGACGAGGAGTCTCAAATGGTCGAGACATAAAGATTGATATATTGGAAGCCTATGTTTGGACTCGGAATCACTCCGGGTGAAATTGGGAATTTTACCGAGTACCGGGGTTACGGAACCTCCCGGGGTTCAATGGGCCTTGATGGGCCTTAGTGGGAAAGAGAAAAGGGGCCATATGCTGGCGCAGCCTTCCCCTTCCCTAGTCCTATTAGGATTAGGAGAAGGGGTGGCGCCCTCTCCCTCTCCCTTGGTCAAACCCTAGTTGGACTAGGATTTGGGGGAATCCTACTCCTAGTAGGAGTAGGACACCTGGGCGCCTCCCTCCTGGCCGGCCAGCCCCTCCCTTCCCTCCTTTATATACAGGGCAGGGGCACCCCATGACACACAAGTTGATCATTGAGATCGTTCCTTAGCCGTGTGCGGTGCCCCTTCCACCAAACTACACCTCGAATATACCGTTGCGGAGCTTAAGCGAAGCCCTGCGCCGGTGGAACATCATCATCGCCACCACGCCGTCGTCGACGAAACTCTCCCTCAACACTCGGCTGGATCGGAGTTCGAGGGACGCCATCGAGCTGAACGTGTGCAGAACTCGGAGGTGCCGTGACGCTCGGTACTTGGATCGGTTGGATCGGGAAGAAGTACGACTACTTCCTCTACGTTGCGTCAACGCTTCCGTTGCTGGTCTACGAGGGTACGAGACAACACTCTCATCTCGTTGCTATGCATCACCATGGTCTTGCGTGATCGTAGGAAAATTTTTGAAATTACTACGTTCCCCAACACGGAGGTGTCGGGACAGCCGAGGCACAACATTGTTACGCCGAGGCGGCTCCATCAAAGCGAGGCTGAACCGCGCTACCGCCCAGTGCCTTCGCCCGATTTATCACCGGCGGGTTACTAGTTCCTGCTCCTGGGGTGTTTAAAGAGATTTCTGGCATCGAAAACCGGAGGCAAGCGAGACCGGTGCTTCCTTTTCAGGACTTCATGCGACGCGGTCTGATCCAGCATAAGCCTATAGGCCTGCGCATCCAAAGCGGCCCGCTCTGCGACCATCCTGTCGTTCTCGGCTGCTAGGTCGGCCTTGGCCTGAGTGATCTGTTCCCTCACCCTTGCAACTTCCACGTTGTGGGTGTCCTGATCTGCCGGGTTAGCCTCTGCCATAAGCACAGCCAACGCGTCAAACAGATCAGATAAAACTTGAGCCGGCGGGTGCACAGGGCCTCCTGCCCCGGCGGTCGTCGCCGCTGCTGACCCGGAGATCATTGCTGCTGCGGTCGAAGAGTGGATCGCCGCCTGTGTACCGACCATGAATATTCCAACCCGGTTGGGCAGATCAGAGGGGTCCGGAATACTGTCGCCATCGGAACAGCCCCCAATCCGGCCGTCTTGTAACTGATATAACGATTTGGTTTCTCCGGTTGAGGACTCGTCGCCGGAATAAACGACGGTCTCGCTACCAGATTCCGATCCATCCTCATATTCCCCTCCGTGGATGACTCCCACGAAGGCACGCTTCACGGCCGGTTTAACCTGGGCAGACCGCGCACGCTGAGCTGTTTCGATGAGGTCGGTGCAGATGTCCGGCTTAGGGCCCGGTTCACCGATCTTGTCGCTGAAGACGTGTATGCCACCAAAGGGGACCCGGTACCCGTACTCAATCGAGCCGGCCTCGGGGCCCCATCCTGCATCGTCGATGTAGAGCTTGCCACGACGACTCTTGGTCATCCGCCCTGGCGTAGCCCTTGAGTCCTTCAAGTTGCCCTCCAAGAACTTGAAACCATCGTGCGATAGCCCCACGGTGGCGCTAACTGTCATGGTTTTGTCACGCAGATGTCCTCATGAAAGGACTTAGTCGTGGAGCCATCGCTACTGGGTTAGCTTGAAGGGGTTAAAGCGGACACAAGGACGCAAGAGATTTTATACTAGTTCGGCCCCTTCGATGAAGGTAAAAGCCTACGTCTAGTTGTGATGGAATTGATGGGGGTTCAATGACTAGGGAGAAAACAAGCTTCGCCTAAGTCTCGAGTTGTTGTCTGTTGTCCTTGAACCGCCGCCGGGTCGTCCCCTTATATACATGGGTGGCGCCCGTCGGTTCACAGAGTCCCGACGCTGGTTCATAGATGTATCCGGCTCGGTCTCTACTATTCCTAACTTACAATACAAGTTACATATTGACGCTGGTTTACGGCTACAGGCCTTGAACCGGCTATGGGCCTTGAGCCCTCATCTGCCTACTTGGGCTTTAATATACTCAACTACTGGCGAAGTTAACCCGGCCTGTCCTGGCCGGTTTACACTCAGTAGTAATATCCCCAACACCAGTCTCGATCCGTGCCAACCCAACAGACACTTTCGGAGATACCTGTAGTATACCTTTATAGCCACCCAGTTACGTTGTGACGTTTGGTACACCCAAAGCACTCCTACGGTATCCGGGAGTTACACGATCTCATGGTCTAAGGAAAAGATACTTGACATTAGAAAAGCTCTAGCAAACGAACTACACGATCTTGTGCTATGCTTAGGATTGGGTCTTGTCCATCACATCATTCTCCTAATGATGTGATCCCGTTATCAATGACATCAAATGTCCATGGTCAGGAAACCTTAACCATCCATTGATCAACGAGCTAGTCAACTAGAGGCTCACTAGGGACATGTTGTGGTCTATGTATTCACACATGTATTACGATTTCCGGATAATACAATTATAGCATGAACAATAGACAATTATCATGAACAAGGAAATATAATAATAATCATTTTATTATTGCCTCTAGGGCATATTTCCAACATGCATATCTGTGGTGACAATGGGATATTCACGTGATCTACTTGATGTATGTTTTGGTGATCAACTTGCGGGTTCAGTGACCTTGTGAACTTATGCATAGGGGTTGGCGCACGTTTTCGTCTTGACTCCCCGGTAGAAACTTTGGGGCACTCTTTGAAGTTCTTTGTGTTGGTTGAATAGATGAATCTGAGATTGTGTGATGCATATCGTATAATCATACCCACGGATACTTGAGGTGACATTGGAATATCTAGGTGACATTAGGGTTTTGGTTGATTTGTGTCTTAAGGTGTTATTCTAGTACGAACTCTATGATAGATCGAACAGAAAGAATAGCTTCGTGTTATTTTACTACGGACTCTTGAATAGATTGATCAGAAAGGATAACTTTGAGATGGTTTCGTACCCTACAATAATCTCTTCGTTTGTTCTCTGCTATTAGTGACTTTGGAGTGACTCTTCGTTGCATGTTGAGGGATAGTTATATGATCCAGTTATGTTATTATTGTTGAGAGAACTTGCACTAGTGAAAGTATGAACCTTAGGCCCTGTTTCCTAGCATTGTAATACCGTTTACGCTCACTTTTATCGCTTGATACCTTGCTGTTTTTATAATTTCATATTACAAGATCCTATATCTACCATCCATATTGCACTTGTATCATCATCTCTTTGCCGAACTAGTGCACCTATACAATTTACCATTGTATTGGGTGTGTTGGGGACACAAGAGACTCTTTGTTATTTGGTTGCAGGGTTGTTTGTGAGAGACCATCTTCATCCTACGCCTCCCACGGATTGATAAACCTTAGGTCATCCACTTGAGGGAAATTTGCTACTGTCCTACAAACCTCTGCACTTGGAGGACCAACAACGTCTACAAGAAGAAGATTGAGTAGTAGACATCAAGATCATTTCTGGCGCCGTTGCCAGGGAGGTGAGTGCTTGAAGGTATATCTTTAGATCTTGCAATCGAATCTTTTAGTTTCTTGTTTTATCACTAGTTTAGTTTATAAAAGAAAACTACAAAAAATGGAATTGAGGGTACCTCATATGCTTCATCTTTTTAATATCTTCCATGAAAATAAGGATTCCGATAATTGTGCTCAATTGCTAGAGGAAGAATGCATTAATATGTTTGGCACTAAATCTTTGAATGATGAGCATGATTGCAATGTTGTTAGTATGAATTTCTTGAATACCCATGATGCTAATGATATGCAAAGCCACAAGCTTGGGGATGCTATGTTTGATGAAGATGATAATTATTGTGATGACACGTATGCTATAAAGAATAATTACAACCATGAAACTTGTCATCATGATTTTAATTTTCAATTGGATTATGCTTCATATGATAGTTATTTTGTTGAGTTTGCTCCCACTACTATTCATGAGAAGAATTTTGCTTATGTGGAGAGTAGTAATTTTTCTATGCTTGTAGATCATGAAAAGAATGATTTAGGTGCTGGTTATATTGTTGAATTCATTCATGATGCTACTGAAAATTATTATGAGGGAGGAATATATACTTGTAGGAATTGCAATAATATCAAGTTTCCTCTCTATGTGCTTAAAGTTTTGAAGTTATACTTGTTTTGCCTTCCTATGCTAGATGATTATTGTTCCCATAAGTTGTTTGCTCACAAAATCCCTATGCATAGGAAGTGGGTTAGACTTAAATGTGCTAGTCATATTCTTCATGATGCTCTCTTTATGTTTCAATTCTTATCTTTTACGTGAGCATCATTGAAATCATCATGCCTAGCTAGGGGCGTTAAACGTTAGCGCTTGTTGGGAGGAAACCCAATTTTATTTTTGTTCCTTGTTTTTTGTTCCTGTTTATTAATAAATAATCTATCTATCCTCTGGTCAGATGTGGTTTTATGTTTTAATTAGTGTTTGTGCTAATTAGAACCTTTGGGAAGACTTGGGTTAAGTCTTTATGATCTTGCTGTAAAAAACAGAAACTTTAGTGCTCACGATATTAGCTTCCATGTTTTACTGGAGAGTGATTTTAGGTTGATTATTTTTGCATAAGATTAATAGACAAATTTCTCAGGTCTACCAATTTATTTCAGAATTTTTGGAGTTCCAGAAGTATACGTTTGATACAGATTACTACAGACTGTTTTGTTTTTGACAGATTATGTTTTCATTGTGTTGTTTGCTTATTTTGATGAATCTATGAGTAGTATCGGAGGGTATAGACCATGGATAAGTTGGAATACAGTAGATATTACACTAATATGAATTTAGAATGAGTTCACAACGGTACCTAAGTGGTGGTTTTATTTTCTTATACTAACGGAGCTTACGAGTTTTCTGTTGAGTTTTGTGTTGTGAAGTTTTCAAGTTTTGGGTAAAGATTCGATGGACTATGGAATAAGGAGTGGCAAGAGCCTAAGATTGGGGATGCCCAAGGAACCCCAAGGCAATACTAAAGGACAACCAAGAGCCTAAGCTTGGGGATGCCCCGGAAGGCATCCCCTCTTTCGTCTTCGTTCATCGGTAACTTTACCTGGAGCTATATTTTTATTCACCACATGATATGTGTTTTGCTTGGAGCGTCAATTTATTTTGTTAGGGTTTGCTTGATGTTATTTAGAACAATGTTTTGCATCTTTTATTTCAATAAAAGTGGCATTGATAGCCTTTACTATGCCTATTTTACAAGTCGTCATGTTGCTGTTTGAAAACAGAAAGTTTACCGCTGTTGCAAAAATTCCCTAGAAAAGTCAGAATGTGATAAAATTTTGAAACCTTTTGCATAATAAGATCTAATAAATTTAATACGGTGGGAATTTTGTTTCATAATTTTTGGAACTAGGTAATTATGGATCTTGCTGCATTCTTTACAGACTGTCCTGTTTAGGCAGATTGCTGTTACGTTTGCATTATTTGCATATGTTTGCTTCTTTAATGATTCTATTTGAGGATAGGACTATTAAATATGCAGAGGCATTTACTATGAAATGTTGAATAATAATTTTAGTGATTTTCTACAGTAGAGTATGATAAGTTTTTTGCATTGGTTTATACTAACTTAGCTCACGAGTCCTTGTTGAGTTTTGTGTGGATGAAGCTTTTGAGATTTAGGGAGACCATGATATGAGAGGAATTAAGGAGAAACAAAAGCTCAAGCTTGGAGATGCCCAAGGCATCCCAAGATAATATTTCAAGAAGTCTCAAGCGTCTAAGCTTGGGGATGCCCCGGTTGGCATCCCACCTTTCTTCTTCGACAACTATCGGTTAGTATCGGTTGATCCTAAGTTTTTGCTTCTTCACGTGATGTTTGCTATTATTAGATTGTCATTTTATTTTGTTTTGCTTGCTGTTTGAATAAAATATCAAGATCTAAAATTATTAAATGGAGAGTCTTCACATAGCTAAGTAATTATTTAACTACTCATTGATCTTCACTTATATCTTTTTGGAGTAGTTTGTCATTTACTCGTGTGCTTCACTTGTATCATATGAGTAAATAGTTGAATGATTTGAATATCATAAATCTGAAATTATATACGTTTCATATGCTTATCCCATGGGGAGTGATGACTTCACATATAAGAAGTAGAGGTGGTAAATTTATTGAAGGTTAGCAAACATTGTATTGGTCACTTGAACAATTAAGAATATTGAGGGAAGAGAGATTTCACATATAAATATAATATCTTGGACATCTTTTTTAATTGTGAGCACTCATTAAAATATGACATGCTAAAAGGTTGATGTTGGACAAGGAAGACAACGTAATGGGTTATGTTTTCTTATATCCGAAATAAAGTATATTGTCATGGATCATCCAACATGTTGAGCTTGCCTTTCCCCCTCATGCTAGCCAAATTCTTTGCACCAAGTAGAAATACTACTTGTGCTTCCAAACATCCCTTAAACCAGTATTGCCATGAGAGTCCACCATACCTACCTATGGATTGAGTAAGATCCTTCAAGTAAGTTGTCATCGGTGCATGCAATAAAAATTGCTCTCTAAATATGTATGATCTATTAGTGTCGAGAAAATAAACTTTATACGATCTTGTGATGTGGAAGCAATAAAAGCGAGGGACTGCATAATAAAGGTCCCTATCACAAGTGGCAATATAAAGTGACATTCTTTCACATTAAGATTTTGTGCATCCAACTATAAAAGCGCATGACAACCTTTGCTTCCCTTTGCGAAGGGCCTATCTTTTATTCTTGTCTTATTCCTTATGCAAGAGTCATGTTGATCTTCACCTTTCCTTTTTACATTTTATCCTTTGGCAAGCACATTGTGTCGGAAAGATCCTGATATATATATCCAATTGGATGTAAGACATCATGAAGTATTATTGTTGACATTACCCTTGAGGTAAAAGGTTGGGAGGCGAATCTATAAGCCCCTATCTTCCTCTGTGTCTGATTAAAACTTTGAACCCATAAATATCACGTGAGTGTTAGCAATTATGAAAGACTAAATGATAGTTGAGTATGTGAAGTTTGCTGAATCAAAGCTCTGACATAGACCCTTCCTGAAAATAAGATGAATTGTAATTGTTTGATGACTAATAACACGGTTTGTTAGTTTTCAAGAAAGTTTATAATCTATACTTTAACATGTGAATAGCTTGTTACTTGATCATGAGAAGCTTTATGATATGAGCTACTGTTATGACATATAATGATGCTAGAAAAGGTGATTGAAATTATCATTGATCAAACTTGTGCGCGTGCTAGCATTCACACTTCATAAATTATTTCTTTTATCATTTACCTACTCGAGGACGAGCAGGAATTAAGCTTGGGGATGCTGATACGTCTCCAACGTATCTATAATTTATGAAGTATTCATGCTATTATATTATCTATTTTGGATGTTTATGGGCTTTACCAAACACTTTTATATTATTTTTGGGACTAACCTATTAACCGGAGGCCCAACCCAAATTGCTGTTTTCTTGCCTACTTCAGTGTTTCGAAGAAAAGGAATATCAAACGGAGTCCAAACAGAATGAAACCCTCGGGAGAGTTACTTTTGGAACGGAAGCAATCAAGGAGACTTGGAGTAGACGTCAGGGAAGCTTCGAGGAAGCCACGAGGCAGGGAGGCGCGCTCCCCACCCTCGTGGGCCCCTCGTGGCTCTCCTGACCGACTTCTTTCGCCTATATATATCCATATACCCTAAAAACATCGGGGAACACAATAGATTGGGAGTTCCGCCGCAAGTCTCAGAGCCACCAAAACCAATCGGGACCCTGTTCGGCACCGCCGGGGGGGATCCTCACCGTGGCCATCTTCATCATCCCGACGCTCTCCATGACGAGGAGGGAGTAGTTCACCCTCAGGGCTGAGGGTATGTACCAGTAGCTATGTGCTTGATCTCTCTCTCTCGTGTTCTTGATGTGGCATGATCTTGATGTATCGCGAGCTTTGCTATTATAGTTGGATCTTATGATGTTTCTCCCCCTCTACTCTCTTGTAATGGATTGAGTTTTCCCTTTGAAGTTATCTTATCGGATTGAGTCTTTAAGGATTTGAGAACACTTGATGTATGTCTTGCACGTGCTTATCTGTGGTGACAATGGGATATCACGTGATCTACTTGATGTATGTTTTGGTGATCAACTTGCGGGTTCAGTGACCTTGTGAACTTATGCATAGGGGTTGGCACACGTTTTCGTCTTGACTCTCCGGTAGAAACTTTGGGACACTCTTTGAAGTTCTTTGTGTTGGTTGAATAGATGAATCTGAGATTGTGTGATGCATATCGTATAATCATACCCACGGATACTTGAGGTGACATTGGAGTATCTAGGTGACATTAGGGTTTTGGTTGATTTGTGTCTTAAGGTGTTATTCTAGTACGAACTCTATGATAGATCGAATGGAAAGAATAGATTCGTGTTATTTTACTACAGACTATTGAATAGATTGATCAGAAAGGATAACTTTGAGGTGGTTTCGTACCCTACAATAATCTCTTCGTTTATTCTCCGCTATTAGTGACTTTGGAGTGACTCTTTGTTGCATGTTGAGGGATAGTTACATGATCCAGTTATGTTATTATTGTTGAGAGAACTTGCACTAGTCAAAGTATGAACCTTAGGCCTTGTTTCCTAGCATTGCAATACCGTTTACGCTCACTTTTATCGCTTGTTACCTTGCTGTTTTTATAATTTCAGATTACAAAAACCTATATCTATCATCCATATTGCACTTGTATCACCATCTCTTCGCCGAACTAGTGCACCTATACAATTTACCATTGTATTAAGTGTGTTGGGGACACAAGAGACTCTTTGTTATTTGGTTGCAGGGTTGTTTGAGAGAGACCATCGTCATCCTACGCCTCCCGCGGACTGATAAACCTTAGGTCATTCACTTGAGGGAAAATTGCTACTGTCCTACAAACCTCTGCACTTGGAGGCCCAACAACGTCTACAAGAAGAAGGTTGAGTAGTAGACATCAAGGCCCGCCTCATTCAACGTGTCTTGGAAGACTCCATGAACACGCAGATGAGCGCTAATGGGTGGGCCTGGACACCATGCTAGCCCTCTCTATGGCCTGCGACGTGGCCGTACCGGAGCTGGAGATGATGGACGTCAAGGAGGAGGTGAAGGAGGAGGTGCTGGAGGACCATCCTATCGCCGCGTTCCACCCGCACCTGGTGGAGCTGGTCGTGCACAGCCACAGACTTGGCCCATGCCGTGGGGGCCGGGTCTTGGTGCCCCACGCCGCCGCAGTCACCGGAGCGTGAGCCGTCGCCACGGGGGGAGGTGGTGCAGGCACGTCCCACCTTTCAGGGACCACCGTCCCACCTCTGGACGCCGCCGCCCTACATTGATCTCACTGGCGACGAGGACGACAACGGCGGCGCATGAGACGGTGACGGGCATGGCAGCAGCGCGCGGGCGGCGCTTTTTTTAAGTTTTTATGTTAATTATGTTCTAAGCACTATGGAGGCCATGAAGACTATAATGTTTAATTATGTTTTAATCATTATGTTTGCGTATTATTTGATTTTTCAGCATTTATTTGAGTTTTGCGATTTTTTTATATCATGTCCACCTGGACATGATTTGGGGTGCGGCCGCGCGTTGGGCGCATCGACACGGCAACGGCCTGATCCGGACATGGGCTGCCCCATTGCCGCCCCAAACGGACGAAAGCAGACCGAGACGGACGTCTGTTTGGAGTCATGCGCTGGAGTTGGCCTCATAAAACTGTGGCGCGGACGAACATCCGGTACTGCACATATCCAGCCTGTGTCTAGGATGAATACGACGAGATATCCAGCCCATGTCTAGGATGGATACAACGAGTCCTGGACGCGTCTATTTATCCTTACTCCATCTGTGTCGCTGCCCCCACCCGCCGCCCTAAATGTTGTCGCCAGGTACCCTGCCGACGTGGATGTTGCCTTGGCATCGTCCGTGGGGCTCCCGTCTGTGGTGACGAGCTGCAAGGCAGAGAACGTCGCCCGGAGGGAGTGGCGAAGGAAGCAGTGCGAGCGGGAAGCGGCGACCAAGGATGTTGTGGATATCGACGAGGATGTGTCCCCTCCGCTGCGCCTGGTCGCCCCATGCCCGTCCTGAAGGAAATATGCCCTAGAGGCAATAATAAAGTTATTATTTATTTCCTTATATCATGATAAATGTTTATTATTCATGCTAGAATTGTATTAACCGGAAACATAATACATGTGTGAATACGTAGACAAACAGAGTGTCACTAGTATGCCTCTACTTTACTAGCTCGTTAAATCAAAGATGGTTATGTTTCCTAACCATAGACATTAGTTGTCATTTGATTAACGAGATCACATCATTAGGAGAATGATGTGATTGACTTGACCCATTCCGTTAGCTTAGCACTTGATCGTTTAGTATGTTGCTTATGCTTTCTTCATGACTTATACAAAGTTCCTGAAACTATGAGATTATGCAACTTCCGTTTACGGAGGAACACTTTGTGTGCTACCAAACGCCACAACGAATCGGGTGATTATAAAGGTACTCTACAGGTGTCTCCAAAAGTATATGTTGAGTTGGCATGAATCGAGATTAGGTTTTGTCACTCCGATTGTCGGAGAGGTATCTCTGGGCCTTCTCGGTAATACACATCACATAAGCCTTAGAAGCATTGCAACTAATGAGTTAGTTGTGAGATGATGTATTACGGAACGAGTAAAGAGACTTACCGTAACGAGATTGAACTAGGTATTGGATACCGACGATCGAATCTCGGTAAGTAACATACCGATGACAAAGGGAACAACGATGTCGTTATGCGGTTTGACCGATAAAAGATCTTCGAGAATATGTAGGAACCAATATGGCCATCCAGGTTCCGCTATTGGTTATTGACCGAGAATGGTTCTAGGTCATGTCTACATAGTTCTCGAACCCGTAGGGTCCGCACGCTTAACGTTTCGATGACAGTTCATTATGAGTTTATAAGTATTGATGTACCGAAGGTTGTTCGGAGTCCCGGATGTGATCACGGACATGACGAGGAGTCTCGAAATGGTCGAGACATAAAGATTTATATATTGGAAGCCTATGTTTGGACTTCGGAAAGGTTCCGGATGAAAACAGGAAGTTACCAGAACACCGGGGGGTTACCGGAACCCCCCGGGGGTTCAATGGGACTTGATGGGCCATAGGGAGAAGAGGAAAGGGCCGGCCAGGGCAGGTCGCGCGCCCCCCTCCCCCTCTAGTCCGAATAGGACAAGGAGAGGGGGGCGGCCCCCCCCTTCCCTCTTCCCCCTCCCCAATCCTATTCCAACTAGGAAAGGGGGGGGAGTCCTACTCCCGGTGGGAGTAGGACTCCTCCAGGCGCGCCCCCCTTGGGCTGGCCGCACCCCCTTGCTCCTTTATATCTGAGGGGGGGCACCCTAGGACACAAGTTGATCTACGGATCGTTCCTTAGCCGTGCGGTGCCCCCTCCACCATATTCCACTTCGGTCATATCGTCATGAGCTTAGCGAAGCCCGCGCCGGTGAAGTCATATCGTCGCGGAGCTTAGGCGAAGCCCTGCGTCGGTGGAGCATCATCATCGTCACCACGCCGTCGGTCGACGGAACTCATCCCCGACGCTTTGCTGGATCGGAGCCCGGGATCGCCATCGAGCTGAACGTGTGCTGAACACGGAGGTGCCGACGCTCGGTACTTGGATCGGTCGGATCGTGAAGACGCACGACTACATCAACAGCGTTGTTATAACGCTTCGCCACGGTCTCACGAGGGTACGTGGACAAACACTCTCCCTCTCGTTGCTATGCCATCACCATGGTCTTGCGTGCGTAGGAATTTTTTGAAATTACTACGTTCCCCAACAATGGCATCCGAGCCTGGTTTTATGCGTTGATGTCATGTGCACGAGTAGAACACAAGTGAGTTGTGGGCGATATAAGTCATACTGCTTACCAGCATGTCATACTTTGGTTCAGCGGTATTGTGAGATGAAGCGCCCGGACCGACATTACGCCAGACGCTTACGCGAGACTGGTTTCACCGCTTGAGCACTAGTTGCTTAAAGGTGACCGGCGGTGTCTGTCTCTCTCACTTTAGTTGAACTGAGTGGCTACGCCCGTCCTTGCGAAGGTTAAAACAGCACCAACTTGACAAACTATCGTTGTGGTTTTGATGCGAGGTAAGAACGGTTCTTGCTCAGCCCGTAGCAGCCACGTAAAACTTGCAACAACAAAGTAGAGGACGCCTAACTTGTTTTTGCAGGGCATGTTGTGATGTGATGTGGTCAAGACGTGATGCTATATTTTATTGTATGAGATGATCATGTTTTGTAACCGAGTTATCGGCAACTAGCAGGAGCCATATGGTTGTCGCTTATTGTATGAAATGCAACGCCATGTAATTGCTTTACTTTATCACTAAGCAGTAGCGATAGTCGAGAAGCAATAGTTGGCGAGACGACAACGATGCTACGATGGAGATCAAGGTGTCGCTACCGGTGACGATGGTGATCATGACGGTGCTTGGCGATGGAGATCACAAGCACAAGATGATGATGACCATATCATATCACTTATATTGATTGCATGTGATGTTTATCCTTTATGCATCTTATCTTGTTTTGATTGACGGTAGCATTATAAGATGATCTCTCACTAAAATTATCAAGAAGTGTTCTCCCGAGTATGCACCGCTGCTAAAAGTTCTTAGTACCCGCACACCACGTGATGATCGGTGTGATAAGTTCTACGTCCATCTACAACGGGTGCAAGCCAGTTTTGCACACGCAGAATACTCAAAGTTAAACTTGACGAGCCTAGCATATGCAGATATGGCCTCGAACACGGAGACCGAAGGTCGAGCGTGAATCATATAGTAGATATGATCAACATAGTGATGTTCACCATTGAAAACTACTCCATCTCACGTGATGATCGGTTACGGTTTAGTTGATTTGGATCACGTAATCACTTAGATGACTAGAGAGATATCTGTCTAAGTGGGAGTTTTTTAATATGATTAATTGAACTTAAATTTATCATGAACTTAGTACCGATAGTATTTTGCTTGTCTATGTTTATCTGTAGATAGATGGCTCGTCTTTGTTGTTCCGTTGAATTTTAATGCGTTCCTTGAGAAAGCAAAGTTGAAAGATGATGGTAGCAATTACACGGACTGGGTCCGTAATTTGAGGATTATCCTCATTGCTGCACGTAAGAATTACGCCCCGAAGCACCGCTGGGTGCCAAGCTCGCTGCAGAGCAACGCCGAAGTTGTGAACGTCTCGCGAGCAAAGCGATGACTACTCTATAGTTCAGTGTGCCATGCTTTACGGCTTAGAACCGGGTCTTCAACGACGTTTTGAACGTCATGGAGCATATGAGATGTTCCAAGAGTTGAAGTTAATATTTCAAGCAAATGCCCGGATTGAGAGATATGAAGTCTCCAATAAGTTCTATAGCTGCAAGATGGAGGAGAATAGTTACACAAGTGAGCACATACTCAAAATGTCCGGGTATAATAATCACTTAATTCAGCTGGGAGTTAATCTTCCGGATGATAGTGTCATTGATGAATTCTCCAATCACGCCACCAAGCTACAAGAGCTTCGTGATGAACTATAATATGCAAGGGATGACTAAGACAATTCTGAGCTCTTCGCAATGCTAAAAGTCATGGAGGTAGAAATCAAGAAAGAGCATCAAGTGTTGATGGTCAACAAGACCACTAGTTTCAAGAAAAGGGCAAAGGAAAGAAGAAGGAAACTTCAAAAGAACAGCAAGAAAGTTGCTGCTCAAGAGAAGAAACCCAAGTCTGGACCTAAGCCTGAAACTGAGTGTTATTCGCAAGCGACCGACATCGGAGCGGAACTGCCCCAAGTATTTGGCGGATAAGAAGGATGGCAAGGTGAACAAAGGTATATGTGATATACATGTTATTGATGTGTACCTTACTAGAGCTCGTAGTAGCACTGGTATTTGATATCGGGTTACATTGCTAATATTTGCAACTCAAACAGGGACTACGGAATAGGCGAGCACCGCAAAGGACGAGGTGACGATGCGCTGGGAAACGGTTCCAAAGTCAATGTGATCGCGGTCGGCACGCTACCTCTACATCTACCTTCGGGATTAGTTTTAGACCTAAATAATTGTTATTTGGTGCCAGCGTTGAGCATGAACATTATATCTGGATCTTGTTTGATGCGAGACGGTTATTCATTTAAATCAGAGAATAATGGTTGTTCTATTTATATGAGTAATATCTTTTATGGTCATGCACCCTTGAAGAATGGTCTATTCTTGTTGAATCTCGACAAAGTAGTGATACACATATTCATAATGTCGAAGCCAAAAGATGCAGAGTTGATAATGATAGTGCAACTTATTTGTGGCACCGCCGCTTAGGTCATATCGGTGTAAACGCATGGAGAAACTCCATACAGATGGACTTTTGGAATCACTTGATTATGAATCACTTGGTACTTGCGAACCGTGCCTCATGGGCAAGATGACTAAAACACCATTCTCCGGTTGTATGGAGAGAGCAACAGACTTATTGGAAATCATACATACAGATGTATGTGGTCCGATGAATGTTGAAGCTCGTGGCGGATATCGTTATTTTCTCACCTTCACAGATGATTTAAGCAGATACGGGTATATCTACTTGATGAAGCATAAATCTGAAACATTTGAAAAGTTCAAAGAATTTCAGAGTGAAGTTGAAAATCATCGTAACAAGAAAATAAAGTTTCTACGATCTGATCGTGGAGGAGAATATTTGAGTTACGAGTTTGGTCTACATTTAAAGCAATGCGGAATAGTTTCGCAACTCACGCCACCGGAACACCACAGCGTAATGGTGTGTCCGAACGTCGAATCGTACTTTACTAGATATGGTGCGATCTATGATGTCTATTTCGATTTACCGCTATCATTTTGGGGTTATGCTTTAGAGACGGCCGCATTCACGTTAAATAGGACACCGTCAAAATCCGCTGAGACGACACCTTATGAACTATGGTTTAGCAAGAAACCAAAGTTGTCGCTTCGAAAGTTTGGGGTTGCGATGCTTATGTGAAAAACTTCAACCTGATAAGCTTGAACCCAAATCGGAAAATGTGTCTTCATAGGATACCCAAAGGAGACAATTGGGTATACCTTCTATCACAGATCCGAAGGCAAGACATTCGTTGTTAAGAATGGATCCTTTCTAGAGAAGGAGTTTCTCTCAAAGAAGTGAGTGGGAGGAAAGTGGAACTTGATGAGGTAATAGTACCAGCTCCCTTATTGGAAAGTAGTTCATCACGTAAATCAGTTTCAGAACACCTACACCAATTAGCGAGGAAGATAATGATAATGATCATGAAACTTCAGATCAAGTTGTCACCGAACAGAGATCAACCAGAATAAAATCCGCACAGAGTGGTACGGTAATCCTATTCGGAAGTCATGCTACTAGATCATGGTGAACCTACGAACTATGAAGAAGCGATGGTGAGCCCAGATTCCACAAAATGGCTTGAAGCCATGAAATCTGAGATGGGATCCATGTATGAGAACAAAGTATGGACTTTGGTTGACTTGCCCGATGATCGGCAAGCCATTGAGAATAAATGGATCTTTAAGAAGAAGACCGACGCTGATGGTAATATAACTGTCTATAAAGCTCGACTTGTTGCGAAAGGTTTTCGACAAGTTCAAGGGGTTGACTACGATGAGACTTTCTCACCAGAAGCGATGCTTAAGTCTGTCCGAATCATGTTAGCAATTGCTGCATTTTATGATTATGAAATTTGGCAAATGGATGTCAAAACTGCATTCTTGAATGGATTTCTAGAAGAAGAGTTGTATATGATGCAACCAGAAGGTTTTGTTGATCCAAAAAGTGCTAACAAAGTGTGCAAGCTCCAGCGATCAATTTATGGTCTGGTGCAAGCCTCTCGGAGTTGGAATAAACGCTTTGATAGTGTGATCAAAGCATATGGTTTTATATAGACTTTTGGAGAAGCCTGTATTTACAAGAAAGTGAGTGGGAGCTCTGTAGCATTTCTAATATTATATGTGGACGACATATTGTTAATTGGAAATGATATAGAATTTCTGGATAGCATAAAAGGATACTTGAATAAAAGTTTTTCAATGAAAGACCTCGGTGAAGCTGCTTACATATTGGGCATCAAGATCTATAGAGATAGATCAAGATGCTTAATTGACTTTCACAAAGCACATACCTTGATAAAGTTTTGAAGAAGTTCAAAATGGATCGTGCAAAGAAAGGTTTTTACCAGATTACAAGGTGTAAGAGTGAGTCGACTCAATGCCCCACCACGCAGAAGATAGAGAGAAAATGAAAGATGTTCCTATGCTTCAGCCATAGGCTCTATCATGTATGCAATGCTGTGTACTGACACTGACGTATGCTTAGCAAGAAGCTTGGCAGGAAGGTACCAAAGTAATCCAGAGTGGATCATGGACAGCGGTCAAGAACATCCTGAAATACCAAGAGGACTAAGGATATGTTTCTCGATATGGAGGTGACAAAGAGCTAGTCGTAAATGGTTACGCCGATGCAAGCTTTGACACTAATCCGGACGATTCTAAATCGCAAACCGGATACGTGTTTTTATTAAACGGTGGAGCTGTCAGTTGGTGCAGTTCTAAACAAAGCGTCGTGGCGGGATCTACATGTGAAGCGGAGTACATAGCTGCTTCAGAAGCAGCAAATGAAGGAGTCTGGATGAAAGAGTTCATTTCCGATCTAGGTGTCATACCTAGTGCATCGGGACCAATGAAGATCTTCTCGTGACAATCTTGGTGCAATTGCCTTGGCAAAGGAATCCAGATTTCACAAGAGGACCAAGCATATCAAGAGATGCTTCAATTCCATTCGGGACCAAGTCCAAGTGGGAGACATAGAGATTTGCAAAATACATACGGATCTGAATGTTGCAGACCCGTTGACTAAGCCTCTTCCACGAGCAAAACATGATCAGCACCAAGACTCCATGGGTGTTAGAATCATTCTTGTGTAATCTAGATTATTGACTCTAGTGCAAGTGGGAGATCAAGGAAATATGCCCTAGAGGCAATAATAAAGTTATTATTTATTTCCTTATATCATGATAAATGTTTATTATTCATGCTAGAATTGTATTAACCGGAAACATAATACATGTGTGAATACGTAGACAAAGCAGTGTCACTAGTATGCCTCTACTTTACTAGCTCGTTAAATCAAAGATGGTTATGTTTCCTAACCATAGACATGAGTTGTCATTTGATTAATGAGATCACATCATTAGGAGAATGATGTGATTGACTTGACCCATTCCGTTAGCTTAGCACTTGATCGCTTAGTATGTTGCTTATGCTTTCTTCATGACTTATACAAAGTTCCGAAACTATGAGATTATGCAACTCCTGTTTACGGAGGAACACTTTGTGTGCTACCAAACGCCACAACGAATCGGGTGATTATAAAGGTACTCTCAGTGTGTCTCCAAAAGTATATGTTGAGTTGGCATGAATCGAGATTAGGTTTTGTCACTCCGATTGTCGGAGAGGTATCTCTGGGCCTTCTCGGTAATACACATCACATAAGCCTTGCAAGCATTGCAACTAATGAGTTAGTTGTGAGATGATGTATTACGGAACGAGTAAAGAGACTTACCGGTAACGAGATTGAACTAGGTATTGGATACCCACGATCGAATCTCAGGTAAGTAACATACCGATGACAAAGGGAACAACGTATGTCGTTATGCAGTTTTGAAAGTGCGTTATATCGACTAGAGGGGGGGGGTGAATAGGCGATTTTTAGAGAATTTTACAAATTCTTCACTGAGGAATTTGCTGGTGAGGAAATTCCTTAGCGAAGAAATACATGCAGCGGAATAAGTACTCGAAGTAAGCATAGCAGATTACATGCATAGTCATCATGATGAAATGAAGACACTCACAGAGTCTGTAAAGCGTAATCACAGGATAACACAATATGAAGACAAACAGATCAAGAAATTGGGCGAGGAAATTGAGAAAGTCTTGATCAAAGTCTTCAAACACAAATATGACAAACACTCAACACAAGAATGAGGAAATGAAAGGGTTGAGGAAATAGAACCGATTAGGTTGGTGAAGACAATGATTTGGTAGACCAGTTCCAACTGCTGTCTCGGTTGTACGTCTGGTTGGAGCGGCTGAGTATTTAAACTCGAGGACACGCAGTCCGGACACCCACCATCCTTGAGCACGCAGCTCAGACACCAAGTCCTCACCAGATTCTCCTTGAACTAAGGTCACGCAGACCTCGCCCAATCACTCGTGGTAAGTCTTCAGCGACTTCCAAACCTTCACATACTTGGTCACTCGGCGATCCACAATTCCTCTTGGATGCTCTAGACCTTGACGCCTAACCGTCTGGAAGAAGCACAGTCTTCAAAGGTAAAAGCGCCGGATCCACGCTGGATCAATTTCTTGATGATGCTCAATCACTTTGGGTTTGGTTTTGGGTTTTCCTCACTTTTGGGTTTTCCTCACTTGATGATTTTCTCTCAAAGTCCTCGGAGGATGGGTTGCTCTCAAATGACAAGTGTCAAGTTCTCTCGAGCAGCCAACCAACTAGTGGTTGTAGGGGCGGCTATTTATAGCCTAGGAGCAGCCCGACATGATAAGACATAAATGCCCTTCAATGATATGACCGTTAGGTGGATAAGATATTTTGGACAGCCGGTAGCATCATCAAAGAACGGTCGGAATTTTGAACATCAAATTCCTCGGGGCTATCATGTTCTCCTTTGTGTAGGCAATTCAGATTGGCGAATTCCTAACTCCTCGATCGAACAAATTCTCGGTGACTGTAAGAGCTTCGTCTCACATCAAGAAATTGACTGAACTGTATGAGATTTCAAAAGCTTCACTCAAGGGATTGGTAGGTGTAGGATTTTGAGTTGAGCATCAAATGGAAATTTTTCCTTAGTATTTCCTCGACCCCCTTTAACGAAGACGGTGTTTCCTATGACTCAAGAAAGAGAAAATGAAACTACGAAAACAAAAGTCTTCACGCTTCATATTCCTCAAATGAATATCAAGTCTTCAAGGTCACACCAATTTCTTCACTTTCAAAGTCTTCGTAAAGTCTTCGAATATCAAATTCTTGATTGAAGAAATTCATTTTAGGGTCGACTTTCTCTGTAAATATCAAACTCCTCATAGACTTATAGACCTGTGTACACTCACAAACGATTAGTTACTTAACCTATAAGTCTTCAATACACCAAAATCACTAAGGGCACTAGATGCACTTACAATCTCCCCTTTTGGTGATTGATGACAACATAGGTTAAGTTTTCAACGGGATAAATATATGAAGTGTAAACACCGATAATGAGGATTTTGATTGCAAGATATAGAAGAACTCCCCTCAAGATGTGCATAGTGAGGAATTTGCTTTTGAGGCAATGCACATTTGAAGAATTGAATCATGGAGATCTCCCCTATATCTTGTAATTCATACACGATTTGACATATAATATGAGGAATTTGAAATGCATGATGAAATATGGTGCTTGATGATATGCGAGCATGCAAAATAATGCATAAAGAGTATCGAGCCCAATGCGTATGAGGAATTTGAAACTATCATGAGTATCGATCCCAAATCGATTTGAAGATTTTCAACGAGCTCATGAGGATCGAGCATAACAAATATCGAGCATATCAACACTATCGTAATCGAGCATAGAGCAAAAGCATAATGCATCAAAAGTATCAAAGCACCATCGGGTTTAAGATTACAACTCGATCCAATAAAAGGTTTCAGAAGAACGAGAGTTGTAACTTAATAAAATATTGTATATAGATAAAAAAAGAGACCCGCTTGAAGACTAACTCAAATTTCTCCCCCTTTGTCATCGAATGACCAAAAGGATCGAAACTGAGGACTAACGCTCTTGAAGAATTTCAAGTTGAAGACGGAGCGCCAGCATTGTCGGGGTTGTTCGTTGAAGTAGGACCAGCAGCAGTGTCTTCCAAATCTTCATTTTCATCAAGTCGCGAGATGAAGAATAGGAGCTGGCCACCAAGGAAGGAACTTTGACTTTCTTGAATTTCTTGGAGGAGGTGCGACCAGTCAAATTCTTCCTTGAGTCCCATTGATTGCGTTCTTCTTCATTGTAGACATGTGAAAGAACAGCCCAGAGCGCTTGAAGGTTTCATGAAGATAGTAGTGGTTTTCTTCACCGCATTGTGAGTTGAGGTCAGTTGTAAAGAAGAGTGCCAAACCGACGTTTGACCCACTTGTGATTGCGATCAACCTTCCGATGAAGACCGAGGAGTAACTCACGATCAGTCATCACCACAGGTGCGAGAGCTTGAGGACTATGCTTAAGCGAGGTATTTGCTGCAGAGTCATGTGTGGCGAGTCATCATTGGTGGAGTAAGATGCTGCTTATAAACTGTCCATCCAATGGACGAATGCCTTCATCTATCACAGCAGCAGCCTTTCCCTTTTCATCACCGAGGCAATTGGCCGCTTGAGGACTTCAATCGAGGCGTGTAGCTGCAGTGGTTCAAAGTATCGCCTTGTAATTGGTGAAGATCTTGACTGATGAATCTCATAATCCAAGGTGCATAAGGCTTCAGCTCAAAAGGTGACATGGCAATGTTAGCGAGTCCTCATGAAGAAATCATGGAAATTGACGGAACGCCATGGATGATGTTGAAAAGCATATTCTTCATGATGCCAACGACCTCTTCATCATTCGAAGTCGTGGCCCTTGATAGGACTCATAGTCTTCGTCAAAATTCGATAGACGGTCCGAGGCACATATAATAATTCCTTGACGAGGAATTTGGTTCTTGGTGCCTGCCTTGGCTTCAATGGCTTCATCAAGACTTGCATATAGTGATTTGAAAGTTCCTTTTCTTCATAGATGCGACGTGCACCATCAAGCGGAGGATCGAGTGGTAGGGCACGAAGCAATTCACTTCTTGGTGCCTTGTAGTGGGTGTTTTCGGTCATCCAATCCAAGACCCATGAAGTTACATCTTCAGCGTCTCCGGTGATGTGCAGGTTGCATAGAACTCAAGAATTAGCTCTTCGCTCCAATCACAAATATCGCAGAAGTTTAGAAGACCTGCATCGTGAAGAACACTTAGGACGGGCTCAAAGCCGGCAGCGACTCCATATCCACATGAGGAATATGGGCATGATCAAGATTTTGTCCTTGTTGAAAAGCACCGAGGAATAGAAGTTGGCTTGGTGGCAGTCCGTAAGCGCCTCTTCCTAATCCGAGCAGTAATCATAAGGATTATATTCGATGAAGAACACGTGCTCGGCAAAGAAATCTTCAGCCTTGAACTTTTGCTTGGTTGAGAACGGATTCTTTCGCTTTGGCAGAGGGGTGTCGATGAGTTGCATCACCACCTCAGAATCATAAGTTCAGGTTCTTCACTTGAGGAATTTCTTGGTCCTCAACATGCGACCGAGGATTTTCAGCAGCAGCAGCAGTTTCATCAGCACTAGTGGCTGGAATTTCTTCATGCATGTAACTCGTGGGTTGATTTTCTTGAGTCTATCTGGACGATCATGCAGGGAGTGAGGAACTTGTTGAAGCGGGGTGAAGAGCGGAGTATTGGGATGCTGATTTTCCCAAAAGTCATCATTGATCACCGGAGTGGTGCATCCAATATCCACATCTTCATTTTCAATTTCCTCGATACCAGCTTGAGGAATTTCATGGTCCGATGAGGAATGACTGGGGTTGAAGGGATTGCTTCCACTTCAATTTCTTCATCAATTTTCTCGACGAAGCGGAGATTGATGTTCTTCATCGATCCGTTGGCACCTCATATTCTTCTCCAAAAGGAACTACTTCCTTTGATGGTATGGAGGAAATTGGAATAGCATCAATTGGGTTTTCAACGAGCTGGTCATTGGCTTCATTTTCTTCGCAGTCAAGAATCGACGCAATGATGCTTTCCTTTTCTTCACAGCAGCTCTTTCCAAGAGCCTTGGTTTTCTTCACATCGAAGCGGATGGAAGAATTGGAGTTGGAGTTGGTGCAGGAGGAGCCGAGGAATTTGGTGTAGTTTCTTCAGAGCAACTGATGCGTTCCCTGTCTTGAGTAATTTCTTGGAATCGATGCAGTTGCCCTGACTTGAGCAGTTTCTTCAGGCGCACCACTAGTGGGTGCCCTGGCATTTTCTTCAGCGGCTGGAATTTCTTCATCAGCCCTGGAATCAGCATTTTCTTCAGCAGGCTGAGCAGAGGCTTCAGCCTGAGGACTTTCATGTTGTTGCAGTGTGCAAAGAATTGCTAGAGTTTCTTCGTCAGTTGATTTAATCTGGTCTTGACTACTTGCCAATCAGCATAGTATGTGTCAAGTTCTTGCCGAGGTTCTGAATTCAGTTTGATTTGAAGGAGTTCCTCGGTGTCATCTTGACAACATTTTTCTTCAGAACCTCTCCTTCTGTATTGAGCCTTCTTGATTTCCCTCGCCTTCTCAAACTTCCATTTTCTTCAGCGATGAAGTGAGTCAACGCATGACTTTGACCAGTGTCAAAGGAAGATCAGCAGAGGGGTATTGGGATCATTGTGAGGTCAATGAAATCGAGGACTTTCTTCGGATCCAGTAGCAGTGGCACAGATGTACCCTTGGCTCTAGCGGCTCTAACTTGGCGGTCTCTGATGATTTCTTCAAGTTCTTCATCAGATGCCTCATCATTAGATGGCACGTGGACTACAAGCTGTTTCTTCCTTGGCTAGGCCGAGGACCACGCCCATTGTTGCTTTTGTCTTCAGCAGAGTCGGGCCGATGAAGAATTGGGGCAGCCGAGGAACTTGCAGAGATGCTCGAGGCAATTGAGAAACCAGCAGTCCTTTGACATGTAGCTAGGTGCACAGAACTCAAGGTTTGGACGGAGCAGTTGAGGACTTTGATGGAACAAGAGCGGTGTGAGGAATTTGTCACGAGGAATTTGCCCGAGGAGCTGCCGATGAACTTGGCCGTGAGGCGCAGATGATGAAGCACTTGGCTTATTAGCAGACTTCTTTTGCATTGATTTCCTCGGTTTGACCGAGACCTCGATGGCAGCAGCAGCAGAATCCTCATTGAATTTCTTCACCGCTTCCTTTGCTTGCTTAGCCAACTTTGCTTGGCGTTTAGCCCACTCATCGTGAAAGTCCTCACGCGTTTGACGCTAGTGGGATCAGCTATTTGGCCTGGTGCCAAAGGAGCTCTTGGGCATGGAGGATTTAACGCTAATTTCTTCATGTACTTAGGTGTTACATATCGGTATTCCTTCCATTCCCGTGCCCATCTCCGCTCAATCTTCTCGATACGCACCTTGCGTTGATTTTTGCTTTCCTCATCGGTGTGCAGAGTCGCATATATTTCCTCGTGGATTTGAATGCTGTCATGACCTCAGGTTTCTTTCCTCCCTTCTGCGGCTTCTTACCATCCGCCATTTTCTTGATTGAGGAAATTGAACAATTGAGTTCTCTCAAGAAGTGTGCAGTTTTTCTTCGAGGAACGCTGCAAATGAGTTAAGTTGATGAGAACCTAGGGATTCAGCAGCAGACATTTGTACCTGTGAGCAGAGTATAGGTGCGAGGAATTTGAAGAGGTCATATGCGTTCTCAGAGGGTTTTTCAAAAAGAACAAGTTTGAGGATTTTGACCAGATGAGCCTTGAAGAATTTCAATAAGCGTTCTTTGTCTTAGGTTCCAGAGTTGTATAGATCGAAGATCCACACAATTGAGGAATCTTGAAGAAAATCATTGCTTAGAGAAATGAGTCAAGAGATCTGAGGTGTTCATATGTATGAAGATTTGAAGAATAAACACCTTTGAAGAATTTGAAGAAAATTTGAGAATCAAATCGAGTAGTAAAAGTAACTTTTAATTTACCCGAAGTGAAGAACACGACGAACTGAGATGAGCATTTTAGAAGTTCGTCCGTTCAGATCTTCTCCGCCCTAACTTGGCAGAGGAAATCAGCTACGGCGACGGCGGAGTGAAGATATTCCACGGTCGGCGCGAGTACGTCGGGCGAAGAGGTCAAGGCAGTGAAGCTTTTCCTCACCGGCGACGATGGAGAAGCGGCGGCGCTTAGGGTTTTGAGGAGCTCGGCGGAGAGAGAGGTCGGCGAAGTAAAAGAGTGAGGAAGGAGAGAGGGTATTTATAGCCACGGTGAAAACGGATCGTCCAAGATTTAGGACTAACGTGCCTGACCGCTTCCTTCTCACGACATGTGTCACCCACGTCTTGTGTAGTGGAGATCGTGTGCATCGTGGGTGAATATAATAATGCATCGTGGGATGCGGAACGGTTTGAGCGGTAAAAGCGACGGTTTGAATAAGATTTGTTTTAAAGTTCCGTTGCAATTTCTTCACTGTCAAGGACACAAATGAAGAATTTGAACGAGTTTCAAAGTAGAACGCACATGAAGAATTTGTGAATGGATTTGGTTGAGTATAGCATAGAGGGAAAGGGTCCGATCACATTCACTTAGCGTAAAAAGCGACTTGAAGAAATAGCCATAAGTGAATCTGTAGAGGACATAAATCCATATATATATATATAGCCAATGAAGAGAGACGACGGAAACAGTGAAGATTTTGCAAAGTTGAAGAATTTGAAAACTGAAGAATTTCAAAACTGAAGAATTTCAAAAGCGAGGAAAAACTCAAATTGAAGATTTTCAACTTTGGTGGTGGCGTGACCCACAGATAAGAATGATGATTTCAGACACACGCGTACAATTGTCGAGGGTTACGAGAATCAAATTCTTCATTAATTTCTTCACACTTAGAGTGTTATTCTTCATTGATTGAAGAAAACTTTTCTTCATGTGTTGCACATCTAAGTCATCAATTTTGCATAAGTGTTAGGATGTGTGCCTTTTCAAAGAACGTTCAAGATTCTAAGATATTTAGCTCACACCGCAACTTGCTAAATCTCTTCTCATCCAAGGGCTTAGTGAAGATATCAGCTAGCTGTTCTTGATCTTCACGTGCTCGATGGAGATGTCGCCTTCAACACATGATCACGAAGAAAATGATGACGAATTTGAATGTGCTTTGTCTTCGAGTGCTGAACTGGGTTGTGAGCAATCTTGATGGCACTCTCATTGTCACAAGAGAGAGGCACATTCTTCACGTTGATGCCGTAGTCCTTGAGGGTTTGCTTCATCCATAGTAATTGAGCACAACACGAGCCAGCAGCAATGTATTCAGCTTCCGCGATGGACGGTGATACAGTTCTGTTTCTTCGAGGACCAATGACCAAAGATCGTCCGAGGAAATGACAAGTACCAGATGTTGACTTGCGGTCCACACGATCACCAGATAGTCGAGTCGAATATCCAATGAGATCAAAAGTAGAGCCCTTGGGGTACCATAATCCTAGTGTTGGTGTGTGAGCTAGATATCAAGAATATGCTTCACAGCCTTATGGTGTGATTCCTTCTGTAGCTTGAAATCGGGCACACATGCAAACACTAAGCATTATATCTGGCCTAGATGCACATAAGTACAATAAAGAACCAATCATGGAGCGGTATACCTTGTGATCAAGTCAATACCATTTTCATCAATTGCATAGATGGCCATTTGTGGGCATAGGAATTTTGACACCTTTGCAATCTTGCATGCCAATTTCTTCAGACATCTTTGAGGTATTTCTCTGAGATATGAATATGCCATTGTGTTGTTGATTTAATTTGAAGACCTAAGAAGAATTTCAACTCTCCCATCATAGACATTTGATATTCTTCACTCATCATATAGGCAAATTCATCACTATAACGTTGGTCAAGACAGCCAAAGATAATATCATCAACATATATTTGGCACACAAACAGTTCACCATCATAAGATTTAGTAAAGAGAGTAGGGTCGAGTGAACGGTGTGAAGCCATTCTTCACGAAGAATTCCTTCAATGTATCATACCACGCCCGAGGGGCTTGCTTGAGGCCATAGAGGGCCTTATTTAGTCTCAAGACTTTGTCGATTCTTTGGATCTTCAAAACCCGGGGTTGAGCAACATATACTTCTTCCTCAAGCTTACCATTGAGGAATGCACTTTTCACATCCATTTGATATAAAGTGATATTGTGATGGTTAGCATAGGCGAGTAATATGCTGAATAGACTCAAGTCTAGCGACAGTGCAAAAGTTTCATCAAATCAATTCCTTCAACTGCGTGTAGCCTTGAGCTACTAGTCGTGCCTTATTCCTCACCACAAGACCATTTTCATCTTGCTTGTTGCGGTAGATCCACTTTGTGCCAATGATATTATGCTTGCGAGGATCCGGACGTTTGACCAGTTCCCAGACGTTGTTGAGCTCGAATCGATGTAATTCTTCTTGCATGGCCTGAATCCACTCCGGCTCGAAATGCTTCATCTACCTTAGTGGGCTCTGTGATAGAGACAAAAGCATAGTGCCCACAAAAGTTAGATAAATGTGAAGCTTTTGAGCGAGTGAGAGGACTGGCGCTTCAATGTCATCGATGATCTTGTCAACTTGCACTTCTTTTGCAACGCGAGGATGAGCTGGTTGTCTTCGAGGAATTTGATCATTTTCCTCAGACCATTTTCTTCAAAGATTATCTTCAGTGCATCACCGACGTTCTTCACAGACAGAATGAATTCTTCAGCAGTTTCTTCAAGAGGGATGACATCCTCGGTTGCCTTGAACCTAATAGAATCCTCGGTGCTGGTTCGTCTAACACATAAGGTAGGTGCTCTCTTTGCGAGCCATTAGTTTCATCGAACCGCACATCTACAAAGGTCAACAATCTTGTGAAGTGTGATGTTGAAGACTCAGAGGTGTGCGTAGTCCTTTCCGTAACCAAGCATAAAACCTTCATGTGCTTTCGGTGCAAATTTAGAGGTGTGGTGAGGATCTCTAATCCAGCATTTAGCAATCAAGACTTTGAAATAACTTACATTGGGTTTCTTGTCGTGAGGAGTTCATAGGCAGTCTTTTGAAGAATTTGTGAAGATATACTGTTGATGATGTGGCACGCTGTGTCAATTGCTTCAATCCGAACGACTAGGCGTTTTGTATTCATCAAGCATAGTGCGAGCCATCTCAACAAGAGTTCTGTTCTTGCGCTCCACGACGCCATTTTGCCGAGGAGTATAGGGAGCAGATAACTCATGAGTAATACCAAGTTCATCAAGATAATCCTCAAGTCCGAATTCTTGAACTCAGTTCCATTGTCACTCCCGATGTGCTTGATCTTCACACCAAAGTTGGTTGAAGCCCTCGAGGAAAATCGCTTGAAGATTTCCGCACTTGATTTTGTAAGTAACAATGTGTACCCATGTGTAACGAGAGTAATCATCAACAATAACAAAGCCATATAGTGATGCTTCATTAACGACAGCTGAGTAATGATTGGGACCAAAGAGGTCCATGTGAAGCAATTCGAAGGGACGAGTAGTGGTCATGATAGTCTTCGCTGGATGCTTGGCCTTGGTCATTTTTCCAGCTTCACAGTGCACCGCATAAGTGATTCTTGAGGAATTTGACATTCTCAATGCCAATGACATGCTTCTTCTTCGCAAGCGTGTGTAAATTCCTCATGCCTGCGTGACCAAGTCGTCGATGCCATAGCCAGCCTTTCAAGCTTTTGCAAGTAGACACACGGCTGGTTGTGGTCTGTGGAAAAATCAACAATATACAAGTCTCCTCTCCTAAAGCCTTCAAGACTTTGGAATTGTCGACTTCCATAATCACAACACAACTATACTTGCCAAAGATAACAACCATATCAAGATCACAAAGCATTGAGATCGACATGAGGTTATATCCTAAAGACTCAACAAGCATGACTTTGTCCATGTGCATGTCCTTAGAGATAGCAACCTTACCAAGTCCCAATACCGACTTTTGCCTTTGTCAAGAAAGATGATATGCTTTAGATGTGACGGTGATAAGGAGCATCCATCAATAGATTCTTGTCACCGGTCATGTGATTTGTACATCCACTATCGAGAACCCACTCGGTGGCTTTGGGTTGATCATCCTGCAGATGAATTAGTATAACTTACGATCTCATATACTTCATCGGTGAAGAATATGATATCAAGTTCATCGATGAATTTCATCACCAAGATTTAGATAAGCAAGATGAGGACGTGTGAAATGAAAGTTCATTTCATCATGATTAGCTGCGCCCTTTCGAGCAATTTTGTCGGGCCCCAAGAAATTCTTCAGACGTTTAAAACACGCCCGAGACCTGACCCCGCAGAAGAGATTAGTTCTTTTTCTTCACCACCCACATCTGAAGGGGTGGCAAAGAGTTCATCATTCTGCGAGCACCATATGAGAATGGTGGCATAGAGGCCAAACCATTTCGTTTCACATAAGAGGGGTTAGGGTAAGCATATGAATAAGCGAGAGAAATTCTCCGAGGACTTATGAACATATTGGTTTGAAGAATAATGCACATATTCATAGCCCTTAGCTCTACCCTGCGAAACAGAGTTATTAGCACGATGATAATCATATGAGGACTTTGATCCTTTTGAGGAATTTGATCCACGTGAGGAATTTGGTCCGTATGAGGACTTGGATCCATATGAAGAATTTTGTCCATATGAAGAATTTGATCTGGGGTTCCTTTTCTTCACGGTGGTGTCATGAGGACATTCACCAAGACTTTCAAGACATTTCTTGGGAACCCAGATTTTCTTCATAGGGGGCCGTTCTGCAGATTAGTGCCAACATATCTAGCAAATACTTCACCATTCTGATTTTTGAACAGTTTATAGTTTGAGTCAAATGACTCATCATCGTAATGAGGAAATTCACATGTAAAACCAGATAAGGTAGATGGATCAACTGGAGGTCCCTTTGCAGCAACCCATGAGGTTTTGGGATACCGCCAAAGCTTCCGAAGACGCTCCATCAAGATTGAGTTTCCCTCAAAGGCAATACCCTCTTTCCTAGGGTTCCTATTGAGGATCTGCTTTTAAGCACATCACAAAGAGTCTCGATGCCCTTTGAGGCTTTTGTACATGCCTGTCATGTACAATTCCTTCACCCTGCATCGTCGGTGATACTAGCAATGTCCTCGATGAGGAATTAGTGATAGCAGAGGCAGGTGAAGAATTTGTAACATTTGAAGCATTTGAACATTCAGTGAAGAATTAGCGATTCACGCTCAATGCACTTTAAACATGGAGGAACAAATTCTTCTTGAGAAGCGCTGATTTGTTGAGCAAGTAATGAATCGCGCTCCTTCAAGATCTTCATAACTCGCTCTTAGCTTCTCAAGATCTTGCTTTCTTTGAAGAAATTCATAAGAAAGTTTCTCATGATCGATAAGAGAGTGTTATGATGACCTTGAAGGCTGTCAAGCCTAGATGAACTCTCTCAAGATTTTCAATCGGGGCTTGAGTGCGATCCATTTCTTCACCTAACATATCATCACTCTTATCTAGCATGTTTTGAACCTTTTCAAAAGCCCTTTGTTGTTTTATAGCAATCTTAGCAAGTTTAGAGTAGCTGGGCTTAAGATCCTCATCAGATTCATTTTCACTGGATTCAGAGGAGGTGAAATTGAGTACCTTGGCACCTTTTGCCATGAAGCAATAGGTGGGAGCGTAGTCATCATTTTCCTCATCAGGTTTGTTGGCGGAGTCATTTTCTTGATGTTGAAGATGGACTTGCTAACATAAGCAGAGCAAGAGCCGACTAGCCACACCAGATTCGGATTCTTCGACTCCTCCTCTTCCTCATTTTCCTCGATTCAGCTTGAGTCCATTTCCTTGCCAATGAATGCCCGAGCCTTTTTGGAGCTGCTCTTCTTGTGAGAAGAAGGCTTTGAGGATTTTGATGATGAAGATTTTGATGATTTCTTCTTCTTCTTCACGTCATCAGAACTGTAATCCTTGTGTTTCTTCTTTCTTAATTCCTTTTCCCATCGAGGACAATCTTGGATATAGTGACCAGGTTTCTTGCATTTGTGGCAAAGTCTTCGCTTATAGTCACTAGATGAGGAATCACCGCTTCTTGAGGATTTTCCAAAACGACCACGCCTTGTGAATTTCTGGAATTTCTTCACGAGCGAGTGCTAGCTCTCGCCAAATTCTTGAGATCTCCAAGGCTACTACCAGATTCTTCACTCTCGATTCAGATTCAGCCTTGGCCTTCGTGGCACGTGTTTTCCATAGCCGTAACCATAGAGATCTCTCTTTCAAACAAGTGGAACTCGTGAGTATTTAGCCTTCGAGGATATCGGCAGGATCAAGAGACTTGTAGTCAGCTCGTTCTTGTATCATCGGTGCGAGTGTCAAATGAGGAATCAAGCGATCTTAGTAATTTCTTCACCACCTCATGGTCGGTGATGTCGGTGGCACCCAGTGCTTGAAGCTCATTTGAGATGTCGGTGAGGCGATCAAGGTTTGTTGAACATTTTCGTTGTCGAGTCTTTTGAAGCGGTTGAAGAGATTCCAAGAACATCAACTCGAGAGTCACGCTGAGTTGAAACACCTTCATTTACTTTGGACAGCCTGTCCCAGATGAGTTTGGCGATTCCAAAGCACTCACTCTTCCATATTGACCTTTGCTCGATGGCCACATATGATATTCTTTGCTTGAGAATCGAGTTGCTTGAATCTCTTCACATCAGCATCATTCGAGAGGGTGTGGTGAGGAAACACCTTTCGTCACAACATACCGTAGATCGTTGTCAATTGCTTCAAGATGCATTCGCATTTTGTTCTTCGAAGAGGGGTAGTCCGTCCCATCAAGGTAGGACACCTGCTGAGACCTTGATCATACTGCGGTCGACATAACTAAAACTCCGGTGGTTAAACCAAAATCACACGTAACAAGGGAGTACCTTGCTCGATACCAATTGAAAGTCGTTATATCGACTAGAGGGGGGTGAATAGGCGATTTTAGAGAATTTTACAAATTCTTCATCGAGGAATTTGTTGGTGAGGAAATTCCTTAGCGAAGAAATACATGCAGCGGAATAAGTACTCGAAGTAAGCATAGCAGATTACATGCATAGTCATCATGATGAAATGAAGACACTCACAGAGTACGTAAAGCGTAATCACAGGATAACACAATATGAAGACAAACAGATCAAGAAATTGAACTGAGGAAATTGAGAAAGTCTTGACCAAAGTCTTCAAACACAAATATGACAAACACTCAACACAAGAATGAGGAAATGAAAGGGTTGAGGAAATATAACCGATTAGATTGGTGAAGACAATGATTTGGTAGACCAGTTCCAACTGCTGTCTCGGCTTATACGTCTGGTTGGAGCGGTGAGTATTTAAACTCGAGGACACGCAGTCCCGGACACCCAACCATCCGAAAGCACGCAGCTCAGACACCAAGTCCTCACCGTATTCTCCTTGAACTAAGGTCACGCAGACCTCGTCCAATCACTCGTGGTAAGTCTTCAGCGACTTCCAAACCTTCACATACTTGGTCACTCGGCGATCCACAATTCCTCTTGGATGTTTCTAGACCTTGACGCCTAACCGTCTGGAAGAAGCACAGTCTTCAAAGGTAAAAGCGCCGGATCCACGGGATCAATTTCTTGATGATGCTCAATCACTTTGGGTTTGGTTTTTGGGTTTTTCCTCACTTTTGGGTTTTTCCTCACTTGATGATTTTCTCTCAAAGTCCTCAGAGGATGGGTTGCTCTCAAATGACAAGTGTCAAGTTCTCTCGGAGCAGCCAACAAACTAGTGGTTGTAGGGGGCGGCTATTTATAGCCTAGGGAGCAGCCCGACATCATAAGACATAAATGCCCTTCAATGATATGACCGTTAGGTGGATAAGATATTTTGGACAGCGCAAGAAGACAAAGAACGGTCAGAATTTTGAACATCAAATTCCTCGTGGCTATCATGTTCCTCATGTGTAGGCAATTCAGACTGGCGAATTCCTAACTCCTCGATCGAACAAATTCTCGGTGACTGTAAGAGCTTCGTCTCACATCAAGAAATTGACTGAACTGTATGAGATTTCAAAAGCTTCACTCAAGGGATTGGTAGGTGTAGGATTTTGAGTTGAGCATCAAATGGAAATTTTTCCTTAGTATTTCCTCGACCCCTTTAACAAAGACGGTGTTTCCTATGACTCAAGAAAGAGAAAATGAAACTACGAAAACAAAAGTCTTCACGCTTCATATTCCTCAAATGAATATCAAGTCTTCAAGGTCACACCAATTTCTTCACTTTCAAAGTCTTAAGAAAGTCTTCAGAATATCAAATTCTTCAGTTGAAGAAATTCATTTTTAGGGGTCGACTTTCTCTGTAAATATCAAACTCCTCATAGACTTATAGACCTGTGTACACTCACAAACGCATTAGTTGCTTAACCTATAAGTCTTCAATACACCAAAATCACTAAGGGGCACTAGATGCACTTACAAGTTTGACCGATAAAAGATCTTCGTAGAATATGTAGGAACCAATATGGGCATCCAGGTTCCACTATTGGTTATTGACCGAGAATGGTTCTAGGTCATGTCTACATAGTTCTCGAACCCGTAGGGTCCGCACGCTTAACGTTTCGATGACAGTTCATTATGAGTTTATAAGTATTGATGTACCGAAGGTTGTTCGGAGTCCCGGATGTGATCACGGACATGACGAGGAGTCTCGAAATGGTCGATACATAAAGATTGATATATTGGAAGCCTATGTTTGGACTTCGGAAAGGTTCCGGATGAAAACAGGAAGTTACCGGAACACCGGGGGGTTACCGGAACCCCCCGGGGGGTCAATGGGCCTTGATGGGCCATAGGGAGAAGAGGAAAGGGCCGCTGGGGCAGGCCGCCGCCCTCCCCTCTAGTCCGAATAGGACAAGGAGAGGGGGCGCCTCCTTCCCTCTTCCCTCCCAATCCTATTCCAACTAGGAAGGGGGAGTCCTACTCCGGTGGGAGTAGGACTCCTCCAGCGCGCCTTGGGCTGGCCGCACCCCTTGCTCCTTTATATCTGGGGCAGGGGCACCCCAGACACAAGTTGATCTACGGATCGTTCCTTAGCGTGTGCGGTGCCCCTCCACCATATTCCACTTCGGTCATATCGTCATGAGCTTAGGCGAAGCCTGCGCCGGTGAAGTCATATCGTCGCAGAGCTTAGGCGAAGCCTGCGTCGGTGGAGCATCATCATCGCCACCACGCCGTCGTCTTGACGGAACTCATCCCCGACGCTTTCTGGATCGGAGCCGGGGATCGCCATCGAGCTGAACGTGTGCTGAACACGGAGGTGCCGTGACGCTCGGTACTTGGATCGGTCGGATCGTGAAGACGTACGACTACATCAACCGCGTTGTTATAACGCTTCCGCTTACGGTCTACGAGGGTACGTGGACAAACACTCTCCCCTCTCGTTGCTATGCCATCACCATGGTCTTGCGTGTACGTAGGAATTTTTTTGAAATTACTACGTTCCCCAACACATCCACCCTGTCGCTGATAAGGAACCTGCCGTCCGCCCGTGACCGACAATGATCCATGGGCCACCTGGACGATTCTGGATGCATTTACGCAAACGGAGGCGCGAGACGACAAGGTGTGCGACTCACGGAACTCCAACATACGTGGACAAGCATGGATGGTGTCAGTGCTTGGTATGCCCGGATCATGTTCGACGGAATGTCCCAGTAAGAGATGGTTCAAATTTTGCTCCCTTTTGTATCGCTTTGTTCGTTATACATTCGCTATGCCATTGGATCAAATGATTGCATATGCCATTGAATCAACTAGTTGATCTCCCTCGCGTTGCGGTGGGAATTTGAAGATTAATTTCAGATGTATTATGTATGAAGAAAATGGTCTAAATCAAGAGCTACTATTTTTAATGTAGAAATGTTTCATACTTGCACTATGTGTGAATAAAAAGTATGCATGTGGTTTGCATGTGAAATAGTGTTAGTGGATGCTCGGATGACACACTCGGTGATGCGGAAGGCCGCATGTTGAGAGAATTAGACTTAGTGGAGATCAACTACCATCATTTTATCCTTAGTGGCAACGATACAATATGTGTCTTGTTCCTTTCTATCACTGGGATATAGATCACCGAAAGATTAAAACCTACTACAATGCACCACTCCCTCGAAGAAATACTCATCAAATTTGACCAAACAAGACAGATGGATCAGAGAGCATACAAAGTGTAATTGGATATAGGTATGACGTCCTTATATCTATAAATTGCTATTCAACTTCATTTATAGCTAATACTCCATCTCAAGACCTCGATCCAACATGCATCTCAAAGGTATTAAGTAAAACAAAATATTGCATTAAGCAAGATGACAAAATGTTGACAATATATTGTCTTTACCCTTAGTTCTCAACGGGACAACTAATCAATTATAATTATATCCTTAGGGCAACAAGACAATACAAGCCTTTTCACTTCTTGTGACTGTGGGAAATTACTTGCATGATTGAACCCATCTATCATACACAACTACTCCCTCCATCTCAAAATAAATGTCTCAACTTTAGTACAATTTTGTACTTGAAGTACTTCTTTGAGATCATTTTATTTTAAGACATTAAAACTGAGCACTAATCGAGCCCTCTCAGGCCATTACAGTTTCAAATCATTGGATGCTTGTTGTGGATGTCCGTGGCCGTTAGATTTTCTCGTCGAAGGGCCAGCTGTCCTAGAGGGACGCTACTCCGGTAGAAAAATTGATGCGTTCCTGTTGATTGGGCCTATGCACGCCCCACGGCCCATTCAAGAACGCCCTCACTTCTGATCTCGTCTCTCGCCTCTCGCCCGACTCGCTCCTCCCAAACCCTATCCCAATCCCACCGCCGCCACCCACTCGACTCTCTCCCCCTCTCGATCTGCTCAGGCACTGTTCACTCCCGAGTCTCGCCCTCTCCTTCCCCTCGTCTCTCCCTCTCTCATGGCGTGGACTAGAAGCGGTGCCGGGGAGGCCGGTGAATATCTCCAATAGGCAGGATGAGGGGGTGGTGACCAACACGTGCATCCCAAGGAGCCTTGCGTGGGGCAGTGCCTCTTCAAGACCTCAAGACCCTGCTCACCGGCGACAATGCACCCTGCGACTGCGAGGTATGGCACATGGTTTTCACATCGGAGGTCCACATCATGGCGGATATATTCGCTCATGACTTAGCTGAATCTCGGTGACTGGATTCATGGGGTGTGATCTGCTTGCCAGGGAGGTGATGTACCACAAGGGTTAGCCGATCGGTGTGATCACGGGTGTCATGGATAAGAATGGGAAGCTGCAGCACTATTCCATCCCCACCAGGGCGTTGGGGGACTTGGTAGACTCCTGATGCGGCCGCTTTCTCCATATCAGTGACATCTTTGAACCTTGCGCCTTGGGCACGCCCCTCTTACAGTGCCACTGCCTCAACTTGGTGATGCATGGAACCACGTACCCAGCGGCAATGACTTCGGTCTGGACATCCGCCTACTGGACCACCACAACTAACGACCATGATGCAGGGTGGCTGCGGTGCTCCATCAGGTCTCAGGTTTGGTCATCCTGTAGGTACGTATCTTAATCCCATGTAGTCATAATTTGGATCCACGGATGGAATTACTGGATGTTATAGAACTAATGGACTCTAGAACTTGACAATGAAGTAATGGAATTGCTGCATGCTAAAACTAATGAATGATTTCTGCATAAACACTTGCCTTCCTCTTCCCTTTGTTACACAGGAAAAAAACAAGAAAAAACTACAATCGATGCCTTCTTAGTTGTCCTCGATCTTGTAGAGGCAAGTTCAGTTCTGCAAGCTCGACCATTTCAGCTGCTCATCGAATTGTTTCGTGTCACACTGGAGAAAGCCGGAGAAGCCTCCTCTGCATCCTATTGCAATTGGCATCTTCTTTGTGTTGCTTTGACCAGTGGAAATACAGAACAAGAAGCACACAGAAGATGATGCATCACTCGTGATCTAGACACTTCAATTGACGTCGTGTGTTATTGTACAAAACCTGCAATTTATGTACATAAAAAACATCAGGTCCATCCTTTTCTTTGAACACTGATTTCTCTTCTCTAATTGAAGGAAAGCTATTATGTTTACTCACTGGTCGAACTAAACACTGAGTCTTGCCGTGAATTTCACATCTCTTCTAATCTCTCTTTATATACTGTAGAATATGATTATCGGGAGATTATCTTTATTACAGAATTCAAACGAATGTTCAAATGCTAATTTAATCAAGTAATTATCTGAATTAACACATATGAAATATATAACTCCATATATTATCATGTTTGATGTACATGACTATATGCCCACACCTTTTATAAACAGATCTAACATTGTGTATGAAAAAACATGGCTTCAATTGTAAGTGTGTCTTCCTATAAAGAGAATTTTCATATGCAAATAATTAAACATGTGACCCCACTCCCCACTTAACAAAGTTTTGCTTCTGAAGTTGTCCGCCAATATAAAGCAAACATAGATAATATAAAAAATCTTATGTAGGTAATGTTGTTATTATTTTCTCCTTCATCAATATACACCATGTTATTTACGGGGCAATTATTAACTATTTTGCATTTATATTTGCGACACTACTTATGTTATTATTTTCTCAATTGATTTGCCTTTCTAATGAGTATTTTGTTTGTACTTCAGTGTAAGCAATTGTAAGTTGGTTAACATGTAACAGAACTTGAGTCATTGTTTCACAATAACCCACTGGCATTTGATATCGAGCTTAAGAAAACTTGCGTTATTGTAAATCAGATGAAATTATGTAACCTCATATCTGAGCAAGTACACATTCAGTCATCTATCCGGGTGCAATGCAAGAATATCTGTCCATTAGACTGATGTGTAATTGTTTTACTGGCCAAAACGCATTGAGATTATTCAGATGATAAGTATTCTCCAAAAGTTCTTAAATATTTGTACTGACTATTTTTGTCTTTTTAGTATTCCTCATGTCTCATGTCTTTCCTCAATATTTCTAATTTTTGGTTATCCTGATGTGAGCCTTTGCGGGAGTCATTTTAGGACCCAAAAATATGTCACGATCCATATCAATCATCCTAATTCATATCTCTAAGGAAAAAACTCAAAACACTACTTTATTTGCAGATCAACCGGGCTGGATCTCTCTCTTGAGTTACATACCATTAAATTATTGATTTCTCTCTTTAGTTACATACCATTATGGGACAAACACAATATTTAAAAGCATTGCAAACAAATGTATACAAGTTACTACTTTTAATCCCTAACAAAGTAGAGCCAAAATAGACGGGCGCTGCAACGCGCGCCATCAATGATCTAGTTATCTACATGACCAGTGAAAGACTACTAGATTGGAGAGCATATATATCTATAAATTACGCAACAAAGAACTCACATGAATTCATGAATAAAACATATATAGATATGATCCAAGTTTTTTCTTCTTCATTGTACTTTCTAGATTAGGGACGGCTCTTGTGTTATATTCTCGAGGGTCCTGGCTGGGTACCACCCCACTCATGGTGCAATATCCAAGCCTGTATCGAATTGTTAGACATGAATCCGTCGCAATGGCACATGACTTGGGTCAAGCAAACTCTAATATTCCTTTCTATGGTGACCTTTTAGGGCCTCGTCTCTCATCGTAGAATGAATTGCTCCCATGTTCGGAGCCCATTTACCTATCAAACGAACCATACGAGTTTTGATGGAACTTGCATCAGAATGATAGGTTTTTTATCAAGTCCCTATATGAGGTAGATGTGGTTGAAATACCTCTTTGAGTGAAGATACACATCCGGTTTCTAAACATATGTGTGATCTTGACTAGAGATAACCTTAAGTGCCACAATTGGCAAGGTAGGAAGACCGTATCTTTTGCCAACATGACGTGTCTATTATACACCTAATTTTTGAGTATAAGTTTGCTCGTGCATGGTGTGCCCATAGTTCAAGTAGCATCAAACCTTTAGCCCTTTGTGGTGTACGTAATATGTTCGGCAATTGGATGTGTGGTATTGACTAACAAATTTGTGCACTTTTTTTGTTGACCTATGTGGCTAATTAAGAATGATGTGGTTAAGAAAATGTGTTTCATCTCCTATACAGACTATTCATACATATACGCGGTGGCTTCGTACTTGGTCTATTCTACAGAGGCGAGAGGACATCGACTTTTATGTGATAACGTCTACCCGGCTGAAGCATAGAGTTAGAAAGTTTTTCTCCCATCATGGATGACGCTATACTCTTTGGGTAGAATCTACCTCATCTTAGGTTGGCTTTTTTTAATATTGTTATAAAACATTTTTTTGTTAGTGTCTTGAATGAGTTGTCTGTGTGATATGCAGAGGCCCGACATCGCTCACTACAACTATATGACCTTGGTGTATTAATTGAATGAAATTATCCTTTATACAAAAAAATCCCACATATGAATTGTGACTAATCAATGATGTTTTTTCTCTTTCAAATCAGCACATTTCGATCTTTGCTGTAGTTACTGCTATCACATAAAAGTTCATTTCAAATAATAAGCTGATGAATCACTGAAAATACGCAAATTTACAGGGGAAGTTACAAACCATGCTGGAAAATCAAAACCCCTAGTAGAAGTACAAAATAAAGATCACAAATACCCCCCAAATGGCAGGAACTGAGAATAGAACGTGGGCAGCCTTCAATATTCCTGGTGTTGCGTCTTTGCCGGTCATTAGCACATTGGAAGATCAACTGGAGGCGCCTCCAGTGACTGTAGCTCGCCATACCCATCCTCCACCAAAAACGCCATTGCCAGGCCCCAGGTGATGTGCACGTCGAGATGGCAATGCATGAGCCACACCCCCGGGTTGTCGGCGCGGAACCGGATGACCGCCCAGCCGTTCACCGGCACCGCCACGGTGTTCCTCTGTGGTGGGTTCTCGAGGTTGAACTTCGCGGCGTCCTTCTCGGCGTCGTAGTTGCCGAAGCCCTCGGCGAGGATGTAGAAGTCGTAGCCGTGGAGGTGGATGGGGTGGTTCTCCGGCGTCACGATGCTGGTGTCCTGCAGGACGACCTGCACCACGGAGCCGAACCTGAGCTTGTACAGCTTGGTTGCCGGGATCGGCTGCCACAGGCTTTGGCTGACGTTCTGCGCCGTGTAGTCGAACTGCACCGGCGGGTTGGCCGGGAAGTCGGTGGTGTACACGCCCGGCATGTCGTAGTAGTGCGCGTGGAGGAGGGAGGTGGCCTTGGGGAAGACGAAGGAGACGTTGTTCATGCTGGCCGTGAAGCGGGTGTTGTTGTTCGGCCCGGCGCACAGCTGCCCCGGCTCGCAGTTGAACAGCCCGAGGCCGACGGTGAAGAAGAGGTTCTCGTCGACGGGGCTGGGGATCTCGACCTTCCGTGGGCTCTTGATGCCCGCGGCGAAGGCCGTGGCGGCGCCGGTGTCGTTGAAGGCCGGGAGGGTCGGGAACGCCGGCGGGATGGCGGGGCCGAAGTCGGTGGTGCAGCCGCAGTCGTACTCGAGGATGGCGGTGGTGGTGGTGTTGTCGAACGCCACGCCCTGCGTGGTGACGTAGCCGCGCGCGGCGATGTAGTACCGCGTGGGCGCCTGGTCCATGGCGACGAGCACGTCGGTGGTCTGGCCCGGCGCGATCATGAGCACGGAGGTGACGAAGGGCTTGGTGTAGGAGGCGTCGACGCCGACGACCGTCATCTTGTGGCTGGCGATGGAGACGAAGAGCTCGTGGTTGAGCGCAGAGTTGATGAACCGCAGCAGCGCCGTCTCGCCGGGCTTCACCGAGATGGCGGTGGTGTCTGCCAAGAGCCAAAGCGAACGACACACACGTCGTCAGTGTACATGTTCGTGTCACGCACGATGGCTAGCAGTATCGCCGCCGGCGAGATCATTAGGTAGCTAGCAGTACCTTGGCGGGAGCAGTTGTAGAGGTCGCCGGGCTGGCCGTTGACGGTGAAGGCGTCGGAGACGTTGGGGGCGCCGCCGGTCCGCTGCGCCTCCCGGATGACCTCGACGGGGTTGGCGTTCCACCACTCGCCGAGGAGGATGGGCACCTCCCGCGATGGCTTGTCGAAGGGGTAGGGCTTGTCCTCCCGGGGCCGGATGATGAGCGCGCCGTAGACGGTGGCCCGGAGCCAGGAGCTGTGGGCGTGCCACCACAGGGTGCCCTCCTGGCCCTCGATGGTGAAGCGGTACTTGTAGCTGCCGCCGGGCTTGATGGGGCACTGCGTCACGAACTCGGGCCCGTCCGCCCACCCGGTCCTGAACTGCCGGATGCCGTGCCAGTGGATGGTGACGTTGTACTGCGCCTGGTTCACGACGTTGACCACCAGCGTGTCCCCCTCCCGGACCTCCAGCGTCGGCCCCGGGAACTGCCCGTTCACCGTGATGATGTTGTGCTCCTCGCACAGCCTCTTCACCGGCGTCTCCTGGACCTTCATTCATCAACACAAAACAAACAGTCAGAGGCAAGAAAAACAGCAACGCCATTGCTGGTAGGAGAGACAGGGTGCAACGTAGGATCACGTACGACGAACTCGTGGTGGTGCACTTTGGTGGCGCCGGCGAGCAGGGCGGACGCGAGACAGCTGAGGAGAAGGAGCAGCCCGGAGGACGCCATTGCCGGTGCACCGATCGCTGATCGCCGGCGCTCTCTGCGATGGGGTGGTAGGTAGCTAGAGAAGGTCGTGTTGTGAAGGCTCGAGTTGAGTTGGCGATGGGACTTGCAGCGTCGAGGGGGCGGTATATATAGCGTTGGGAGGAGCAGGGTTCAAATGCGCTCGTCGTCGTGTTCCTGCCGTCCGGCCTGCAGCTGCGGGTTGGTCGATTAGGTTGTGATTTTTCTGCGTGGGGAAGCTTTTCGCGGGCGGCCGGCCATGCTGCATCGATCGAAGTGACCTGCTTCGATCGAGGCCTCGTGTGTCATGTCAACCCTGCAGATGGTTTGGTGCACCCACTGGACTGCCCCCGGTTGGCGCATGCGCAGTGGTTTCACGGAGCAAGCGACTTACTTGAGAATGACACGAAAGGTCCGTTTTACTTTCCACCGTGCTTTTGATGTGTGTCACATCCAGTTCGGTTACACGACTCACTTGATCTGCGTCGAGTCTGGAAACATTATTGCTCATTTAACGGTAGGTGGTCATAGCAAAATGACATTAACGGTCGGTATATAGGGACGTGGAGTTTCTGAGCCCGAGCTCAAATGAGCTCGGGTGAACAGAAAAATTCAAAAAATTTGAAAAACAAAATCTGAATTTTTGTGTGCAAACATTGACAAAAAATTTATGTGCTCACAAAATTTCATCTCGAAATCACATTTTTGAAAGCCGTGAAAAAGAAAACAAAATTGTTGCTCCAAAAATGTTATTTTCGAAAGTATTTTGAAGTGCTAATTTTTTTTCCACGACTTCTAGATATGTCTTTTCAAGATAAAATTTTGCGAGCACGTGAAACTTTTGTCAATGTTTGCATAAAAAAATCATATTTTTTGAAAATTTTTATTTTCTTTGGATTTTACTGTTCATCCCGAGCTCAAATGAGCTCGGGAGCAAAAGATGACTTTTGGGTAAATAGGGATTGTTTTTCTCTCGACTTGTGTCCACCTTGCGCGTCAAAGCTTTTCCGCAAAGTTGACACCGTGATCTTCAATCAATGATATGCAAATCCTCTCGGTCTTTGTTTCAATTTTATACGGTTGATTTGTGGTTTCGGAAGCTACATCATGCAGATGAAGTATGGTTTTGACTTGTGTTATAGACTTATAATGTACCATTGTGATGTGATTGGGGTGGTTATGGTTAGTTGTTTTCCAATTAATTTGAAAACAATCGACTTTTTTTATATCATTTTCTTTGATCTCGGCAATCTCGATACGATGGCAACATCAGCTAGAGGCGAGGCGAGCTCTCATACCGAGCCATGGACGACGCAAACACAAGAACACTGGGTAGTGACTAGATGGGCAATGATGCGGATGCGGCAACACATGTGGAGGTAAAATGGTAGATGATGAAACAAGCCAATGGTCACATGTTAGAGGCTACCATCTCAAATAGGCTAGTTTAGGGAGCTTGGATTCAAATATAGAGCCACCGAAACTATGGCGTTTCTACCTCATTTGACATATATTTTTTGTCGATTTCGGCTGATGGGTCTCGCTCATCAGGGATTCCAGCTGGTGGGTCTGGTTTATCAGGGCAATGTGTCTATAGATGAAATGCCACTTGAGAGATGTGTTTTCTTGGAGGTATTTCCAACAAGTATAGAGATTTTTTTAGCGAAATAATGTGGTATGGAGCTTGACGGGTTAGATAACCCACACCTCACTTCCCCTATCCAAGGCAGTGGCAACCTAGCCGGCGGTGGCGACCCATCTACAGTTACCCACCGTACAGACAGAACCCGCATGTGAGCAATGTCCATGCGGCACAACTGTCAAATTAGACACAAATTGACAAACGGATATGCACTTCTAAATAGTGTACAAAGTGGTTAAATAATAAAAAGGTTTTTATCATTTATGCCATTAGTTGTGCCCAACTACTCGGTTTTGCCATTAAAAGTTGCAATTGCTAAAAAGTGCCATCGTTCCATGAGATGCTTATTGAAAAATGCCATTAGATATCTCAAAAATGCCATCATTTTATTAGATGTTTGCTCAAAAATGCCATTAGGCATCGTTATTGTCAGGTCAAACTCGTTGACCATGTTATATGACGAACATACCCCATATACCCAGATGTCAGCTCTCTTTATCTCACAATATAAGTATGGACCCCACTTGTCAGGAGTAAGTAAGCCAATAATTTTAGAGGAAAATAAGAATGCTATTGGGATCAAGTGGGACCCACATTTTATTGTATTGAGGTAGAGGGATAGCTGACATGTTGGTCGATAGGTATTTTGATCATTATAACATGGCAAAGGAGATGTGAGCTGACAATAAGGGTGTCTAGTGGCATTTTTTAGCATGCACCTAACAAGGTGATGTCATTTTTGAGCAGTTGAAATTCCTAGTGGCAAAACTGAGTAGTGAGACACAATCGGTGGCATAAATGATAAAATCTCGTAACAAAATTGGGGTACTTTGGCCATTTAATGCATGCAAAATGATATCTATCAAATTGTTTCTTATGTTTGAGGGATTTTTCATCCTTCACAGGCATCTTTTTTCTCGAGAGAAACTTTCGTTCTATTCATAATCAATTATGGTAGTACAAAGAATATCAGGGATAGCAAAAATTATAATTAGGTCCGTGGACCACTTAGCGACGACTACAAGCACTGGAGTGAGCTCAAGACGCGCTGGCATCAAAGTTTTCCTCCATTACGGGAGACGGACAAACCTTGTTGTAGTAGACAATTGGGAAATCGTCGTGCTAAGGCCACACAAACAAAGACGGACAAAGATCGGATGCAAAACAGATCCACCGAAAACCGACCGAATCCTGTGAGATCTGACAGAGACACGCCTCCACACGGCCTCCAACCATACTAGACATGTGCCATACAACCCCAACCAAGATGCTGAACCTAACAAAAAATGAGTGTGGGGTCCCTCCCGCCGGTGAGGGGGTGAGGTCCTCCACACCTCCACGGCCAAAGGCCGGAGCGGACCGGCGACGCCGACGAAAAGAGGAGGAAAACCTGGGGTCTTTTCGTGTGGGGCAGGAAGGAACGCGTTCTTCACAGGCATCTCTAATTTCAGATGTTACAAAAGGTCAGCGGAGTTTGCTCACCATCTATTTCCCGATCAGTTAATCTGCCGCTGTCAGAAGCTAACAAAGGCAGAGAACATACGGGCTACGCTTCATACAATAGCTTGCTAAAACTTGTGGACAAAGCAACCCGGTGTTGAAACTCAATGATTTGGAGTCAACCTCGACATTTTCTACGATTCAATCTGTCCTACGAATGGTTGGCCAAATGGCCACCACAAAGATGCTTAGACTGAACTTGGCCGAAATGTGTATGTGTGTATGAGCTGGAGTCTTTTTGTGTTGACCTAGTACCAAAGAGGTGGATTTGGTAAGCTACATGTGCTGCAGGTGTCAAATATTTGTTCCAACAACAAATCAATCTTGTGACGATGGCAACAATGGCAACCACACCTGATTGCTCAGTCCCACATGCCAAGCCTGCCTCGTGCCTCCTTGGAAGCTAAGGCTGTGCAACACCTCAGCCGCCATGAAACGAGTTCCCAACCCCTCCATCCATCCATCCATATACGACTCCCCCAAAGAGTTTGGCATCGATCAGCTTAAAGTCTATGACCGCGTAACTCTGAAATAGTATGAAATTTCTCAAGTGAGCTTTTTAAAACCGGGTGTTCCTTTCACGGGCAACAACAAAAGAACGGAGCCCTTTCGTTTTGAATTCGTTCAGAAAGAAACGACGAGGTGCGAAATGCGTCAGAGGATCTATCTGATATGATCTGGTCTGGTCTGGTGAGTTAGGAACGGCAGGTGGGAACAACAAAATAGCGCAAAAACAACAACCCCGATCCACCCCCAAAAGCCCCAACCGACTGGAGAAAACTGTCCAGATAAGTACAGTAGCTGGGCGTGCAATCATCTCTGACAGCGCCACTTGATTGGTGATTATTGTGTCTGATAGATAATTTCTTATTGAGTGGCCCTCCATGCCGCATGTGCCTGATTTCCTTTTTGGCGGAACGGTTTCGGCGGTTGGAGAAAAATGACAGGCGCCGCTGCGCATGGGACCTTATTTAATTGTGGTGTAAGGGCTGGTTAAGGCATGCTCAATGTCTTCTAACCACAACTGCAAATGCACTTTTACTCCGATAGTTTATGAAGTTGTTAATTTATCCGCTGGAGAATTGGGTTTCAATTTAGAGAAAAGTATACTTTTCATCCCTCAACTTTCGATGAAGTCTAGATTTGGTCCCTGAACTCCGAAACCGGACAACTTGCACCCTCAACTAACGAAACCGGACAAGATTCATCCATGGTCTTGATTTTGACCGATTTTGGTGCTAACTACCCCGGTTTTGACCGGTGCTGACTCAAATTCGCGTAATTTTTTCATATCCGTGAACTTTTTAAAAGTCACATACTCTTTTCAAATCCACATAGTTTTTTCAAGTTCGCGCAATTTTTTTAAAAATAAACATACATTTTTCAAATCCGTGAACTATTTTAAAATTTATGTACTTTTTTTCGAATCAGTCTATTTTTTTCAAGTTCATGTAATTTTATCGAATCCAAGTATTTTTTTTCAAATCAATGAAGTGTTTCTGAAATTCGCGTACTTGTTTCAAATCAGCATAATTTGTAAAGTTCGTGTATTTTTTTTTCAAATCGGTGTTCCTTTTCCAATCCATGAACTTTGTTTGAAATTCAGATACTTGTTTCAAATTGACATAATTTTTCAACTCCACAATTTTTTTTCTAATTTGGGTTAAAGAAATTCAAATCCAGACGCTTTAAGTTCACACAAAATTTTCAAAAGCAAAAAAATGTACACGAATATGAATAAGTACGTCAATTTTAAAAAATTACATGAATTTGAAAAAAACACATGAACTTCAAAAAAGTATGCAGATTTAAAAAAAATTACGTGAACTTAGAAAAAGTACGCGGATTTGGAAAAAGTACACAAATTTTTAAAAAGTTCACGTATTTGAAAAAACTACCCAGATTTGAAAACATTAAGCGGAATTGGAAAAGTACGCGAATTTGAGTCAGCACGGTCAAAACCGGGGTGGGACAGCACCAAAACCGGTCAAAACTATGACCAGGGATGAATCTTGTCCGGTTTCAGTAGTTAAGGGTGCAAGTTGTCCGATTTTGAAATTAAGGGACCAAATCTAGACTTTACGAAGAATTGAGGGATGAAAAGTATACTTTTCTCTTCAATTTATCCTTGTGCTATACTACCATCTGGGTTCTGACTATGCAGATCGAGTATAAACTTGGTTCACGTAGTTCTTCAATGTTAGTTTTCTCGTGTCGGCATGGCGAATAAGAGCATCTACAAGACGGACTATACCTGGCCATGGGCAGCCCGACCCGGCCCGGCCGGACACTGCACTCGGGCCTAGATTTTGAGCCCGAAGGCCGGGCCGGGCCCAGGTGCCTGCCGTTTTTTTGATTTACCGAAGGGGCCCGACCCGAGGCTCGGCGGGCTTTTACACATGCGGGCCGGGCTTGGGCCTGATTTTCTAGGCCCGACGCCCGAGCCGAGCCCGGGTCTGGGTTTTCTGCGTCGGGCTTGGCTAGGCCCGGCCTGAGGGATGGCCAGGTATAATAGGGACCATCAAACGGGGGCGGCGTTTTGGCTCCCGGGTGCAAATGCACCCGGATGAACAGTACCGCGAAAAAACAAATTAAATGTTTTCAAAAAAATCTGAAAAAAATTGTAGATGATCATGTTGGTGTCGCAAACATGCTTGACGAAATTCACGTGGAACGGAGCAGCGGTGTTTCGTCGGTGAAAAAAACAAATTTTGGGTGACATTTTGAGGTGACATTTGGTCTTTGATTTGTTTTTTTTGCAAGCCAAAATGATTAGCATTTTGTCTCAAGTTTTATGGTCGCGTTTATATGTGACAAAGATGACAAAAAAATTTTGTTTCAATTTTTTCGACATTTGAAAAAATCAAAAATGGCCCCGGGTGCAAATGCACCCGGGAGCCGAATTGATTTTCCGCCTCTATATGTTTGTACGGACAGTTCGATCACTGCTCGATCACGAATGCCACCCAACCGGACTCCCCAAATCGATCATATACGTCTGGGTTGTCCGGCACCCCACGCCCAGCCCATATGTGAGGTAGATATGAGGGTGCTCGGACGCGTCTGCCACATCTAACTGAGAGGTGGGCCCCACGTGTCCGTTGGAAGGTCACAAGTCGGCATTCATGCCGCCGCTCCGGCGCGCTGCCTGAGGGGCCAAGCCCGACAATTTAAGCCGGACGGCGAACCTCAACCCTAGCCACTCCCATCTCATCTCTCTTCCTCCCGTCCTCTCCTCATTCCTCCCCGACCTCGCCGTCCACCGGTAGCCATGGTCCGCACCAAAATAACCTACTACGAAATGCTAACCCTGGAGCATTGGGCGGAGATGCAGGCACGATGCGCCCCTCATATTGCGGATGGCCTGCCTCTGAACTCTCCATAGGAGGAGGCAGTGCCGGAGCAGGAGGAGGTGGAGGCGTAGGACGAGGAGATGGAATAGGTGGAGGTGTCGGAGGAAGAGAAGGAGGACGACGAGGCGGATCCGACGCCGAAGCAGGATGGATTCAGCATGGAGGACGCGCTGGTGGAGTTCGAGCTCGCCCAAGCCGAGGAAGCGGCGAAGCACCATGTCATCCTTGAGGCACCAAAATTTCGCTCGGTCACCAATGACCGTGAGGCGGGCGACTCCAGCAAGGAGGTCATCCATATCTGATGACAAGTAGATACTTTGCTAGTCTTTAGATATGTGCGTAGATGAAATGTTACATTGCATGTAGTAATATGGAAACGGGGCTTGGAAATGAGGACTAAACTTGCAATGGCTAAGATATGAGGGGTGGTCTGGCATTGTCTGTGGACATAATGGGGCCCACATTTGTGAACTGTGGTTGTAGATGTTGGGGAACGTAGTAATTTCAAAAATTTTCCTACGATCACGCAAGATCATCGTGATGGCATAGCAACGAGAGGGGAGAGTGTCCGTCCACGTACCCTCGTAGACCGTAAGCGGAAGCGTTATAACAACGCTGTTGATGTAGTCGTGACGTCTTCACGATCCGACCGATCCAAGTACCGAACGACGGCACCTCCGTGTTCAAAGACACGTTCACTCGATGACGATCCCGGACTCGATCCAAAGAAAGTGTCGGGATGAGTTTCATCGAGACGACGGCGTGGCGGCGATGTTGATGCTCCACCGACGCAGAGAGCTTCGCCTAAGCTCCGCGACGATATGACTTCTCCGCGCAGGCTTCGCCTAAGCTCCATGACGATATGACCGAAGTGGAATATGGTGGAAGGGGCACCGCACACGGCTAAGGAAAGATCCGTAGATCAACTTGTGTGTCTTGGGGTGCCCCCGCCTCAGAGATATAAAGGAGACAAGGGGAGGTGGCGGCCCTATAGGAGGCGCACCAAGGAGGAGTCCTACTCCCACCGGAGTAGGACTCCCCTTCCTAGTTGGACTAGGATTGGAGGAGGGAGAAGGAAGGCGCGCCCCTTCCTTGTCCTATTCGGACTAGAGGGGGAGGCGCAGCCCACCTTGGGCTGCCCTTCCTCTTCTCCTATGGCCCATTAAGGCCCATTGACCTCCGGGGTTCCGGTAACCTCCGGTACTCGTAAAATCCCGATTTCACCGGAACACTTCCGATGTCCAAATGTAGGCTTCCAATATATCAATCTTTATGTCTCGACCATTTCGAGACTCCTCGTCATGTCCGTGATCACATCCGGACTCGAACAATCTTCGTGCATCAATACTTATAAACTCATTATGAATCGTCATCGAAGCGTTAAGCGTGCGGACCCTACGGGTTCGAGAACTATGTAGACATGACCTAGAACCATTCTCGGTCAATAACCAATAGCGGAACCTGGATGCCCATATTGGTTCCTACATATTCTACGAAGATCTTTATCGGTCAAACCGCACAACGACATACGTTGTTCCTTTGTCATCGGTATGTTACTTACCCGAGATTCGATCGTCGGTATCCAATACCTAGTTCAATCTCGTTACCGTAAGTCTCTTTACTCGTTCCGTAATACATCATCTCACAACTAACTCATTAGTTGTAATGCTTGCAAGGCTTAAGTGATGTGCATTACCGAGAAGGCACGAGATACCTCTCCGACAATCGGAGTGACAAAACCTAATCTCAAATACGCCAACCCAACAAGTACCTTTGGAGACACCTGTAGTACTCCTTTATAATCACCCGATTCGTTGTGACGTTTGGTAGTACCAAAGTGTTCCTCCGTAAACGGAGTTGCATAATCTCATAGTTATAGGAACATGTATGAGTCATGAAGAAAGCATTAACATACTAAACGATCAACTGTTAAGCTAACGGAATGGGTCAAGTCAATCAGATCATTCAACTAATGATGTGACCTTGTTAATCAAATAACAACTCCTTGTTCATGGTTAGGAAACATAACCATCTTTGATTAACAAGCTAGTCTAGTAGAGGCATACTAGTGACATACTGTTTTGTCTATATATTCACACATGTATTATGTTTCCGGTTAATACAATTCTAGCATGAATAATAAACATTTATCATGATATAAGGAAATAAATAATAACTTTTATTATTGCCTCTAGGGCATATTTCCTTCAGTAGATGCTCCAAGGTCCCCTCGACTCGAGTCTCCCCATCTCGACGGTGTTATCTGTGGCGGCGTCGATGGCTTGCTGGCGTGTTTTCATGTCGGCCGTTCTAACATATGAAGTTATGGTCTGTAGGGTTTGTTAGTGGAGCGTCAAATTATCTTTGCAAATTGGTCCTCTAGCTTCATCTTTTTCGCGTTGGTGTGGACTTCGTTGCTGGCATGCTGCCCATGAGGAGTTATCCCTTGGATTTAAGTGGTGAAATTCCTTCTCCAAAGTGTTGGGTCGGCATGACTGGTCTTGACTTTTTTTGGGCGATCAACAACAAGCGACAGCGTGAATGCCAACTTGTGTCCTTTTAAATTACGGACTAGCGGTGCGTCGTCACAATGAAGCGACATGTGATGACGTACCATTGGTCCGTAATTTAGAAGGATGACAAATTGGATTCAACAATGAAGTGGCATGCGGCTGCACACCATCAACACGTTCGAAAGGATGAATATGATCGATCCAAGGACTTTACAACAACAACAACAACAAAGCCTGTAGTCTCAAACAAGTTGAGATAGGCTAGAGCTGAAACCCAATATATCGCAACTAGCTCGTGGTTCTGGCATATGGATAGCTAGCTCCCATGGACTATGTCCATGGTTAGTTCTTTTGTAATACTCCGGTCCTTCAGATCTCTCTTTACGGACTCCTCCCTGTCAAGTTCGGTCTACACCGACCTCTCTTGAAATTATCATCACGCTTTAGCCGTCCGCTATGCACTGAGCTTCTGGAGGCTTGCGCTGAATACGCCCAAACCTTGTCAGCACGATGTTGGACAAGCTTCTCTTCCATCGATGCTGCCCCAACTCTATCTCGTATATCATTTTGGACCCGGTCCTTTCTTGTGTGGCCACATATCCATCTCAATATGCGCATATCAACTACACATAACTATTGAACATATCACATTTTAGTCGGCTGACACTCAGCGGCATACAACATTGCGGGTCGAATCGCCGTCATATAGAACATGCCTTTTAGCTTCTGTGGCACTCTTGTCACAGAGAACGCGAGAAGCTTGGCGTCACTTCATCCATCCGGCTTCGATTCGATGGTTCACATCTTCGTTGATATCCCCATCCTTCTGCACCACATGCCCATCAAGGCTAATCTCCTCCTCCTCATGCCTAATAGTACCGAAACCGCACCTCTTATACTCGAATTTAGTTTTACTATGACTAAAACATTTCAATTCTAAGCAGTGGCGGAGCTTGGGCCATATTCTTGGAGGGGCGATGGGCTGGGGGGGGGCGACGAGCAAGAGTTTGGGCTGATTTTCACTAGTATATGGCCCATCTATTATGGGGTAGTCAAAGAAAATCTCATGGGCTGGGGGGCGGTGGCCCAGGTTGGCCCTCACTAAGCTCCGCCACTGATTCTAAGGTTTGTCTACATAGCTCTGACTTTGTATTAGCCCCATCCAACTATCATCGACTAGCATCACATCATCCGCAAAGAGCATACACCATGGTATATCTCCTTGTATATCCTTTGTGACCTCATCCAAGGACTTTGATGTAACTTATTTAATTTTCAGGGGTGTTTACACGTCTGATGATTAATAAATCTGAGTGTTTTTGGAAGAGAAAAACCTTTCTCGTTTTAATTAACGGTCCTGTCTTTCTCTAGGATATATCTGCAGTCCCGTCGCAACTGACACTGCAGTAAGGAAAAATGGAAGTCAAAGAAAAGGGGTAGATGCGCGCCCTGGACCCACATGGCAGTGGGCGTAGGGTACGAAAGGGAGGTAGGCTTGCCTTACACGTATCACGGCGCTCGCCTTTCTCCCTCCCTCACCCGACTTGACTCGTCGCCGGCTTTCCCCGCCAGATCTCGCTTTCCCCCCAACCCCCACCTAACCGCCGGCGGCCGCCATGATGGCCGCCGAGTCCCCGTCGACGGCGAACCACCCCGCCGACCAACACCTCGAGACCCTCGCCCTCGATTCCTCATCTGCCGCATCGGCCGCTGCCTCTACCGACCCACTGCTCCACCCCCCTCCCTCCCCTTCGCCCCCCTCCGCTCCCGCCGCGGCCGCGAACGGCGACCCGTTCGTCGAAGAGAACGGCGAGGACGACTCCCCGCCGATCCTCCCCACCCCCGACGCCCCGGTCGTTTCCCGCGAGCCGTCACCGGAGTCCTACCAGATCACCGTCACCGACCCCAAGAAGCACGATGAGGCTGCCACCGGAGCGGCGGGCGTCATCCCTGGCTCCGGCAGCTACTTCTCCTACCTCGTCACCACCCGGACCGCCGACGGCAGCGAGTTCCGCGTGCGGCGGCGCTTCCGCGACGTTGTGACCCTCGCCGACCGCCTGGCGGCCACCCACCGCGGCCTCTTCGTCCCGGCGCGGCCCGACAAGAGCATCGTGGAGGGGCAGGTCATGCAGAGGCATGAATTCGTGAACCAGCGCTGCGTCGCGGTCCAGCGCTACCTCTGCCGCATCGCCGCGCACCCCACCGTCTCCCGGAGCGATGACTTCCGTACCTTCCTCACTGATCCTAGCGGTATCCCGACCTCAGAGGGTGAGTCTCCCAGGTTCAACCCCGCGATTACTGCTGCCTCGCCGACGGCTGTTACCACGCCAACGACGCCTACAAAGGGCGGGCGAGACTTTTTTGGCATGTTCAAGGACCTGAAGCAGACGGTCGCGAATGGGTTGATGGCGGTGAGGCCGCCTCCAGTGGAGGAGGAGACTGACGCAAAGTTCCTCTTCCACAAAGCCAAGCTCGAGCAATTGGAGCAGCAACTCGCAGCGACATCTCAGCAGGTATGTGTGTGTGTGTGTGTGTGTGTGTGTGTGTTGTTGTCTGGTTTGTTAGAGCACTCATGTTACTCTCATTCTGATTGTTACTCTTAATTTCTTATGCATAATTACTGTAGTTTTGACAGAAGCAACATGTACTACATTAACATGTACCCGAATGGAGGAATTAAATTATGCGTGCTTGTTAAGTACATGTACTACATTTGCATTTTGCAACTTGATCAAGAAATTAATATCATATCAGGTTTCCAGTACCATGCGGCAGTGTACAAAAGAACACCAGCTAAGTCTATTCTTCTACATAATTTGTAGGCAGAGGCATTTGCTCAAGCTCATGAGGATTTTAGGACAACTACAGCTCACTTGGGAATGACATTCGTTAAGCTGGCGAAATTTGAAAAGGACCAATCTACATGCAGTTCTCACAGAACTCGAGCTGTTAATATTAACAATTTTGCAAATGCTGTTGTCAAAGTCAGCAGGTCCCAGACAAAACTGGATGCTGAAATTGTGAAACATCTGGTATGTGGGAAGTTGGAATGAGAGTAACATTATCTTGGATACAGATCTTCTTGATTATTTTTGTTCCTTGATCTGTAAGACTGTAACGGTGTTTATGCTTTTTTACAGGACACTATCCATAAATACCTGGAGACGATGACCTCCATTCACAATGCATTTACTGACCGCTCTAATGCTTTGCTTCATATCCAAAGTCTATCATCAGACTTATTTGCCTTGCACAACCGGGTGGCGAAACTTGAATCTGTGTCATCAAGAGGAATAGATCAGGAGAGGACGAGGTATCAGAAGGTTGAAGAACTGAAAGAAACAATAAGAACATCAGAAGACGCGAAAAGTCATGCACGCAAAGAGTATGAACTTATCAAGGTAAATCACCTAAACTTTTGAATTAAGAGTACGTTGTGCGTGTTGTACTTGATAGTGGCCTTCTGAGACATGAGTTGCTATTTATTTTTAAATTGCACAATTCAAGGTTGTTATGCCATAAGGTCAGATGACAACGTTTCCTAGTTTATGGTTAATATTCTTGCAATGGTTACACAAGCACAATTAAGTATTTGGGGAGAGCAATAGCTTCATACTGCAGTTTACATTTTATCGAAAACTATCAGCCAAAATCAAAATAAAATGCATTTGATCTTGGTTTCGACACCGAGCTTCAAAACGTTACCTGGCACTAGTTAAATGTCATAAACACTATAATGAACTCTGCATATATGCATCATTTGACTTTGTCAGTCAGTCTGAACTAATGTTATTGATTTACCATAGTGATGTCTGAGGTGTACTATTAGCAAACACAGTGTTATGCACACTAAAAAAATTATGTCCGAGTTAAGCTCTCAGAAGTTGGAACAAACTTGTAGCTTCAATTGCTGCAGCAGGCGGATATTCGTTTTGCTAAAAATTCACGAGTCAAGGTCATTAGTTCAGTATGGTTATATGAGCTGTGGAAAGTATTCCGAGTACATTAATTGTCAGTGAAGTAACTGAAGTCTCTATATAGTATATACGGATTGACCATTAGTTTTCAAGACAGATTGCTACTATTTAAATGATGACAATGCCAGGTATGACTGAAATATACTACGTTATGTATTGACCTACTGGGACAAGTTTCTCTCAGTAAGTCAGTACATAAACTTGAATATGTAGGCTGTATTTGTCCTGTGGGATTTGTTTGTGTTGACAATATTAGAGTCTTTAAGCCTGTCGTTCAACCCAGATAGCATCTATTTGAGTTGACTGAGAAATATTACGAGGCACGTCTATGTAATAAAACACTCTTTCAAGTCAAGTAAAGTGCCTATCATATTTCTCTTTTCTTTTTTCTTTGTTGGTGTGGGAAGTGCCGCATCCCTCTGTAGCCTGTAGGTTATCAAACCACATGTTAGAATTTTGGTAACACTTGGGACATGACTATGCTGTTGATTTTAAGTTCCCATTTTGTTGTTTGTCATGGACTATTTGGGGTTTCTCTGAAATAAGCTTCTCTAATGCAGGAAAACAACATGAATGAAATTAAGAGATTTAATAAAGAGATACGCCAGGATTTGGTGGAGATGATGAGAGGTTTTGTAACAAGTCAGGTATAAATTTCAAACTTCAATTCTGAATCATTCTTTCGGTTGCCGGTTGTACGACCCTTTGAATTTTTGTAATGTAAAATCAAAAGATAAATACATCAGTTGAGTATCTGTCTACCATATTACCTATTGTGATTTGCTGTAAATATATCTTCATAGCCCCATTATTTTTAAATTCAGTATCCCATATTAACCCAAAATGTTACCATTGCATAGTATTGCCCAGTTTGAAACCAGAAGTTAGTAATGATGCCCACTGTGGCTACTGCACAGTTGCTCGCTTTTCTGCAAAAGTGCAAAATGAACACTTGGAAATTGGTATGTGGTGACCATGGCTGTATGAATCTTGAGCTGCACAACTTTGGATTGTATATTTGTATGCATGGAGCAGAAGTGAGTTGTCGGTCCACTTGATGTTTGCAGTCTCACCTTTCTTATCTTGCATCGTTATATCGACCTAAGAGCATGTGAAGCATGTTCCTTTTTCATGTTTCTGCTGGTTGGTTACCTAGAGCTTGAGCAACACATAAAGAAACAATTCCAAGGCTTGCAGAAAGTAGAAACCATGTCGACCTAGTGACTGGTAGGGGTGTCCAATTGCAACTATCTCGAACCAGCAAAGCCCCTGTAGTGTTATTAGTTTGTAGGAGTACATCGTGTCGACTATAAAATATAAATGATATGGTATATTGTTATTTGTTGTGTTTATTTCTCTATAGCAAAAAGAAAGGATAAACTCTGATTAAGAGGAGCAAACCAATGTCCATATGTCAAACATTTATGCTTCATGGTAATTTGATGGTGATGTGAAAATTTACACTGTGTATGATATCGTTTTGGAAGACATAATTTGTTCTGTATGTATGGATAGCGAAGTAGTGTTTGATTGGATAGTATAGATAACATCTGAAATGTATTTTGGTCCACTGTAGCGCATTAGCAGTCTATCTCTGTCGCCTTTTTGACCAAGAAAAGTTCATGGCGCATGGGAACTATTTTAGCTTTGCAACACCGTGAATAAATAATTTTCTAAAGTTCACATCAGGCAACCTAGATGGCGTTTTATGAAATTCAAAATTATACAATACCAGCAGGCCCATACAGTTCACTGGTGCGACACCATCTTGTTTTCAACACTTTTGAGTTCTCTACAACTCTTTGAAAATAAACAGTAAATTTCACAGTACCAATAATTCGATCATTGCAAAAGCTAACTAAATTGACATCCTTGTATTTTGCCATTGTGCAGGTTGCGCAGTCGGATAATATTGCTAGCATATGGGCAAAGTTAGCAGAAGACACAAAAGGATACGCAGAAAGGCGCAGCTGAAGTAGGATGTAAATATAGGTGTGAATTTTGAGCCACTCATCTGCAGCATCAACATTGGTTACCACATTGAGATTCATGTTATCACTCGCTTGGTGATTTAGGCGGGTATGTGCAGATATAGTTTCCACTCCCCAAGGAGCACCGGGTCAAGGATTTTCTTGGATGTAGCTTTCTCCGGATGTGCACCTGAGAATTTCTCAGGAAAGAAAGAACAAAGCTTCGATCTCAAAACCGACACATCTGCTTTTCCCCCAGTTTTTCCCCACCCTGGGTCTAGCTGTAATGCTGAGTTTTCTCTGTACAATTATGCGGCACTAGCTAACTGAGTAAGATTCTTTTCAGTCGTTCAGAAGAGTTGCATGCTTGCATTTGCTACTCCCTTTGCACCAAAATACTCCCTTTGTCCGGAATTACTTGTCACGGAAATGGGTAAAACGGATTTATCTAGATTTAAAATATGTCTAGATACATCCACTTCTCTGACAAGTATTTCTGGACGGAGGGAGTATAAGACTTGTATTATGGGGAAGAGGCGGTATCAAATACTCCCCTTCGCCCCGAATTACTTGTTGCATAAATGAATAGAACTAAAAATACGTCTGGACACATCCATCCATTTCTGTGACAAGTAATTTTGTATGAAGGGAGTATTATGCTGGGCATCCCCAGGTTTGTGGAAGGTGAGCCACTCATCTCCGACGAGGCTGACTGGTTGGGATTTGCTCGCGGAGACGCGAGCCAGTGGTATGGTCGGCAGCTAGTAAGCCATTCCTATCACGCAATCAGGCACCAGGCATAGTGGTGACCCTTTGCGAGCTCCCTGAGACGCCGCGTATACATGCTCAAGTTCCCGCCACAAAACCCGAAGAACGAGAGTTACCTGCCATGAAAAAATTTCCACCCCGGCGAATTCCGCCCAAAAATCCCCTGCTGTCTCTGTCTCTGCCAAACAATTATGGTACGATCTGCGGCGTGGTGCCTCTTTGTCCGCTACTTGGACGCAATGTCGACCAGCTTCAAACACTTCGAACGCGTGGTGGACGGGAAATGCTTCCAAGTTCTTGATTTTTTACAGGGCACGTCTTAGAGGTGAGAAGACGTACTTCCTCCTCCTGCGGTACAAACAGTTGCACAGTTGTACTGCTGTGCTGTACCACCAAGGGATAGTCAGGCAACGGCCACAGGCTACTCCATCTCTTGTTGCCTCGCTCCACTCCCCCCTGGCCGCCGGCGCGCCTCCGGCGACGTCTCCGCCCGGGGAGAATGCTGCCCCACGCGCCCTCCCGTTACCCGGGCGCCGCCAAGTTCAAACCCCTCCTCCCCGCCAAACCGCCTCTCTCTCCCGCGTCCTCCTCCTCCCGCGGGAGCCTCTGCGCCGCCGCCGCCTCCCGCCGCGACTTCCTCCTCCTCGTCCCGTCCCTGGCCGCGGCGTCCACGGCCCTCCAGTACCTCCCCCTCGCGGCCTCCGCCGCGGACGACGAGAAGCCGGCCCCACCGCCACCACCGCCCGCTCCGGCCCCGGCCCCAGCGGAGGAGCCCAACGGGGAGGCGGCGCTGTCGAGGATGTACGACGCCACGGTCATCGGCGAGCCGCAGGCCGTGGGGAAGGACGCGCGCGGGAGGGTGTGGGAGAAGCTCATGGCCGCGCGGGTCGTCTACCTCGGGGAGGCCGAGCTCGTGCCCGACCGCGACGACAGGCTGCTCGAGCTCGAGATCGTCCGGAAGCTGGCCGCTCGGTGCGCGGACGCCGGGAAGACCCTCTCCCTCTCGCTCGAGGCCTTCCCCTGCGACCTCCAGGAGCAGCTCAACCAGTTCATGGACGGGAGGTTTGCTACTGCCATTTTTCTTTTGTTAATGGAATGGATTTTACCTGTTCCTAGTTGCAACAATTCATACTAATTCTAACCAAACTGTGTACTAGTACAATACAGTGAGTTTTCTATGTTCCTGGGCTTAATACTTATATTGTTGTTTCGTTTTGGTAGATGTATATAACTGGAAAGTTTGAGTAGGTTGGACTCCGGTTTAAAATTTAGATAACATATTTTTTTAGTATCTCACTGAAATATCCAAAACTTTGGAAATTTTGAAAAAATAACGGAATTATTTCAATCAGAATTCACTGAATGTTGGCAAATTTTGACCCAGTTTAAATTTGATTTGAATTCGCTTGAACCTAGTCTGAAAATTTTGGATAAACAAACATTTCAGGACCCACCGAATTTCAGAAAATATATTGAATTTTTTAACCCTTGTTCACCTTTATGGGGAAATAGTGTATTTCTATGAGAGCGATTGTGATTTATCAGCCTTGCAATACTTCCTCGACGAACTTCTAACAGGCCTATCTTAATTCAGAATTGACGGCAACAACTTAAGGTTGTACACATCTCACTGGGCACCGGAGCGCTGGCAGGAGTACGAACCTCTTTTAAACTACTGCCGTGATAATGGAATCAAGCTTATTGCATGTGGAACTCCACTTGAGGTAATTCATCATTGTCACACACATCATCCAGCAAAACTGCATCTGCATGTGTTTATTTATGCATATTTTTGTCATCATGATCTTGTTCATTGGTACTTCTGACTTTCTAAGGCTGTAGACTTGATAGTTGTGGTTATTCAGTATTGATTTTACATTATTCCACTTGACAAGCTTTTTCTTGCCTTGCGTCATCAAGTGCTTTTACTCGATGCCTAAGCACCTATTCTACATCCTCGTTGGCCCTTGTCTGAGAAGTATTCTGATATGCAGCATACTAAATAAGATAGCTTAGTTTTCTCTGTGGTGAAAGGTACTTAATACATTTCTTGACTAGGTGGTAAGAACTGTCCAAGCAGAAGGAATCAAAGGCCTTTCAAAAGAGCAGAGGAAGTTGTATGCTCCTCCAGCTGGCTCAGGCTTCATTTCTGGCTTTACATCCATCTCAGGCCGATCATTGATAGACAAGACTTCATCCTCTCGTGTCTCTCCTTTTGGCCCTAGCTCATATCTATCTGCACAGGCAAGAGTAGTTGATGATTATACCATGTCCCAAATAATAATGAAGGAAATTAGTACTGGAGATCCTTCAGGGATGCTCGTTGTTGTAACTGGTGCAAGCCATGTTATGTATGGGTCGCGAGGAATTGGTGTTCCTGCCAGAATATCTAAAAAGATGCAAAAGAAAAAGCAAGTTGTGATCCTTCTTGATCCTGAGAGGCAAGGTATAAGGCGAGAAGGTGAAATCCCCGTAGCGGATTTATTGTGGTATTCTGCTGCCAAACCATGCAGTCGAAATTGCTTTGACCGCGCTGAAATCGCTAGAGTTATGAATGCAGCTGGTAGGAGGCGCGAAGCTCTGCCCCAGGTTATCACTTGCTCTCTCAGCATATCTTTGGTACTCCTTTGCATTATATCTCTTACTAACTGTAACATGCCGTAAATGATGTTACTCTAGAAAACCAGTAATGAGCTCTTTAAAAAGTTAACGCAGCTAAAAACTTGCTATGTCAGGCAGTTATGATTTCTAATAACATCGCATTTTCTTATGTTTGAGCTAATGTAAAATTTTGCATTTATTTCATGACAGGATATTCAGAAAGGAATAGATCTTGGTGTAGTTTCTCCTGAGATATTGCAGAACTTTTTTGACCTTGAGAAATATCCTGTCGTGGATGAATTGATTCACCGATTCCAAGTAGGCACCTACTTTACTCTTTCACTCCTTTCCCCTGTAGTTGTCTATTTATGGGTTGGTGCTTGACCATACAGCTGCATACTACTGCTTCAATAATATATTCCTTCCGTTCCTTGATTATATTTGAAAAAGAAAATCTACCAGAACTGTTTATGGACGGCTCAGTCCTATCAGATTTCATCCAGGATCAGCCTCGCCTGGCATATTGAAAGGAAAGAACTGCCAGAAATAATCAATATTTACTAGTGATATTATGTGAAAGATGTGAAAAATATTTTGGGAAACTGGAAGTTCAAGGCTGGGTTTACAAGGGCTGGGCCAGGCCTTGAGCGGTCTAATTGATTCTGCTTCTTTATACGTAGCTAGGAGAACTTACTACATGTTGATGATGTTGAAAATGATCATTTTGTGCAGGGTTTCCGTGAAAGGTTACTGGCAGATCCCCAATTCTTGAATAGATTAGCTATCGAAGAGGGTACATCAATAACCACAGCTGTCTTAGCACAATATGAAAAACGGAAAGGACGGTTTTTTGAAGAGATCGACTATGTCCTTACTGATACAATTAGAGGTTCTGTTGTTGACTTTTTTACAGTCTGGCTTCCTGCTCCTACTATTTCGCTCTTATCTATTGCTGACAATGGTTCTGGTGAGAGCTTGGAGCTTGTCAGAGGATTGTTAGGGTCATTGCCAGATAATGCATTTCAAAAGGGTATCGTGGGCCAGAATTGGGACATGAATCAGAGATTTGCATCGGTACTAGTGGGTGGTTTGAAACTTGCTGGTGTTGGATTTGTTTCCAGTATTGGAGCTGGGGTTGCTTCGGACGTTTTGTATGCTGCTCGTCGAGTTTTGAGTCCTACAAGTATAGAGACAGAACGCCCAAGAGCTCCCATTTGGAAAGCAGCTTCTGTGTATAGTGGCTTCCTTGGAACATCAGCAAATCTGCGGTATCAGGTACTTCCTTGTTATCCTCTTTCTAGTTTCAAACGAAGGGTCGAGAATTTAGATATATATATTTGATGAAGTTCTAATTCTAAAAAATTGTTCACAAGTGATTCTGGCTGATCATGTAGATATGTTTTGTCTGTCGAGTTGCACATGTGAGGGCACATGATAGGAAATTTAGCAATGGTTAAATGATCTGTAGTATAACATACTGTGGATGAATGAGTTAGTCTAAAGGCAAACTGAGGCCTTGCAGCTGCAACTGGTATGCTATCAAGCAGCCTGTCCAGTGATTTACGATCATATAAGCATAACTTACAATTTCGCCTTCCATTTTTGACTTATTCTGCAATATCTAACATTTCCCCGATAAATATGTTAAGGTCATTGCTGGTCTGGTGGAGCATCGGCTTGGAGAGTATCTTGTGTCATACTATAATCAGCCAATTCTTGCTAATGTGCTGTCCTTTGTTGCACGGATAATCAATTCATACTTTGGAACACAGGTTTGCCACTTCTACATTTTGTACTTCTGTTATTAAGTTTTTTTTCCTGGTTAAGGTGTTCCATCAAGCTGGTTGAGCTAAACAAACAAATATCGGGATTTCCTTCCAAAGAATAAAAACCGTGTGATTCAGAGAGGAGGTTAGCTATTGATGAATAGGGGTTAATTTAATCATTTTCAATTAGCATGATATGGGAGACCTCTTAAGGCTATGGTTACAACATGTGGTCTCCTCTCTCCATACAAAGCAGACCTGGGATACAAGTGTATGACTCCAACACTAACACCATGCCCTAGCCACACACTTTGTAGTACCATATTACATTACTACAAGATCCATAAATCTAACTTGTAAGTTATAACCTACACCTACACATTCGGCCCAAACTCAGTACTCAGCACATGTCATCTCGCACATACTCATAAGTCTTTTTTAGAGATTCCACTACGGACACTCATTTTACTCTATGTAGTCCGTAATGGAATCTCTAAAAAGACTTCTATTTAGGAAGGGAGGTAGTACATGTGTGTCCTGTACATGTGCTATGAAAATATTGGAGGCTACACTGGTCACACTTAACGGGTGCACGTGTGTCACTCCGTTTTCATAGGGTGCGCCATGTCAATCCTAGGAATTACCTAAATAATCAATATCCATCACTAGAACCAAAGGTTCATCCGTCAACACGCACATTGTTGCATTGATGAATGTCTAAATATATGTGCATGAAGAGCATATTAGTGCATGCACACAAAGCCAATTGCATCTAATACGGTCGATCCACTTCATCCTACGGGTCAAATGCTCCGCACCATTTAGATGCAACTGGATGCACAACAGTGCGGATATTTAACCCATGGGATTAGCTATTAATGCACAATGAGTGAATTGCAAAAAACATCGACACTTCAGGCTAGGTTTGCAGGAACCACACATTTACAGAATTGTGCCAAAAAACACTAATTTTTTCATAATTTTTTGCAAAAAACACTAGTTGCCGGTTTACGCCGTTTTGAGCATGATTATGACAGGTGGGTCCCGCCATAAGGGGTGATGTGACACGACATAACGGTTCGCAAATAGACAGAATAACAGGGACCGACTTGAAAAAGAGCCTGAGAGGATAAGGTCATCTTTTCAAATAAAAAAAAGAGGATAAGGTCATCTCCTCAGCCGTTCGCACGAGCTCCCGGCCGGCGAGCTCGGCATGGACGACGGCTCTGCGACGCCCCGCCTCCTTCTCCTCCTCCTCCTCTATTCCCCCGCCCCCACGTTCCTCCCACTCCCCGGCCTCGGCCTCCCCTTGTTGCTCACCTGCATCGGCTCCGGCGAGGAGAAGAGGACGCGCGACAGCGGCCCGCGTAGGCGTGAAGAGGAGGCGCGACAACGGCGGCCATGGATGAGCTCCGGCCGGAGCTGCGCATCAACGAGGCAAATCCGCTGACGGTGGGCATGGAGGTGCGGTCCATGTCCCTCGACCGTGAGCTCCGCTGCCGGCGGTGCCCTCCCCTATCTCTCCCATCTCTCTCTGAGGTCGGTGTCTTCCTCAGTCTCTCCCATCTCTCTCTGATGCGTGCCTGATGCTCAAGCCGACGGTGCCGGAGCTCAATCATGGCTGCTCGATGCCCAAGCTGGATCAGCCGGAGCTCATCCATGGCCGCTGATGCTCAAGCTGCCGCTGGAGCTCCATTGCCTCGCTGTCCTAACCGACACCGCTGGATCCACGCCCTCTTGCCCGTCCCAGACCACACCGGACCTCCCCTGTGCCCCACCGCCGGCGTCCACCACCGGGGCGGTGGGAGATGAAGGTCACGATCTCACGGAGAGGACCCGATTGCTTTTTTTTCAAGGGTCCTTTTGCAAAATAAAATTGTAGCAGGATGTAATTGACTATTTTTTTGCCATGTCACCCCTTCTGGCGGGACCCACCTGTCATAATCATGCTCAAAATGGCTTAAGCAGGCGACTAGTGTTTTTTGCAAAAAATTATGAAAAAAATTAGTGCTTTTTGGCACAATTCCGTAAATGTGTGGTTCCTGCAAACCTAGTCTGAAGTGTCGATGTTTTTTACAATTCACTCATGCACAATTGGATACACTAATTCTTTTGGATCGAGCCGCTAGCTCATTCAACCACTATTTGCGGTGCAGATCGCTCATCTGTTGGATGAAATGATCCACCCCAACCCCTAAGTTTGTCTCTGGTAGAACCGTTGCTAAATATCTCCAGGGACAGAAATAAAACTCCTACAACGGGAAGGATTTATTTGTGCAGTCTATTACTCCACTACTCAGCTTCATACATATATTATGGATGAAAATACTTGCATTCCAGGTTTCTCTAGTCGTTACTGACTGCTATGTTTGATGCAGCAATGGATTGATCTTGCGCGATCTACAGGCATCCAAACTAGTGAGGAAGAGCCACCTTCTCCTGATACTCCCATCTCATCAGAAATACCAGTGTTGGAATGTGGCACGGCAGAAGTACAAAGTACAGATGATATTAATAAGAACCAATCAGGTGAGCAGACATAACCAAAAGGTTATTGGCTGTGGGCATCCAACTCAAGGAACAGTATCTACAGTACAGGCATATAGACACAAGGTCTTCGTACAGCAAGACTGAATCCCAACCACATTGCATTGTTTTTCGGGAAGGAGAACATGAAATTTTGAAGAGCAGAGTTTTTATTTGAGCATTCTATTCTTGCGGCTAAAAGGACTTCTTCTACACATTTCTGGAGTAAATATACTATATGTACATCAACAGGAAACAGTCAGATTTTGAAACACACACATATACACCATTTAGGCTCTTGATATCATCTTGGATTGCATTTGGCAACAGAAGTGACTGTATCTCCATATTTGTGTTTGGTGCCATCTGTAACTGTCGATACTTGTTTACACCAGTGACCAGTGAGGAATCCAGTCCTTTCGATATGTCGTAATCGTGCAATTAATCGAACAAATCTAGCCCGCTGTTGCTATTGCCAGAGGAATCCAGTTCCAAGTCACGGCCATCCAACGCGGCGATATTCATCTTCTTTTCCAAGGACCCAAATATGCGTCCTCACCGACCGCCGATCTCTGGACCATCGAGGAACATATCCGAAGTCTAGGCAAGCCTGAAGTGCCGAAGGAGGACCGGATCCGGATTCTGTGCAAGCCTTGGCAAATTGGCAACGCAGAGAAATGTAGTTGCAGAGTTGCAAATTGGCAACGCAGTACTAAAGTTTTAGCACGCTGAGTCATTTGCTGCAACGGTTGTGGTCTGGCTCTTGATCTGAACCGTTGGACAGGGTGGAGACATGACATCCTCGCAGCACCTCAGGTTTGGATTTCACCTCTGACGCTGAAAAACATTTCTCAGTTCCCAGAGGACGGGCTTCATCACTTGAGAGAATCAAACAAGGGGGAAAATTTTGACGGACCATATTCATTACGAGTGTTCATCTAGATTTCTTGTGACTTTGATACTCCCTCCGTCCCAGTGTATTGGGCATCTAACGAAAATAAAAATTTCCCAAAATGCTAAGGCGCCAAGCACTAATACTAGTTGCATCTGTAGTAATTAGACCCATCTTTTAATTACAGCGACCAATGCATGCCATTTGTGTGGTGTGCTGATTGGGATTTGAAGCGACCATGGGCTGCATGCATCAGCCGAACCACCACGGCTTTAATCTCCCTGATTAATAGCACGTTTTCAGTTGGAAAAAAAGCAATGTGATTGGCTTGATCTGCGGTTCAGTTCTCCTCCTAGCCCAATCTCTACATGCCTAGGTTGCGATGCACCTTCTTAGATGACTAATACACCTAGACGGAGGGAGTACTGAAAACCCTTAATAAGTCCGGGTACAGAGCAAGTACAGAGTGTGCATACGGTGGATGCTCCCATCACGTGACATGGCACGGCGCAGCCAGAGGGCAGCAGACGGGGTCAGACGCCGGCGCATGCTTCCGAGCCTGGCATCTGGCTTGCCAGGTTGGCCGCCACATGCAGCGGCGCGGCACGAGCAGTTCGCTCCGGGAATGGTGGGCCGCCTGCCCGCCCCAATACTGTATCTGAATGGGAGTATCTTGGACGGACGGACGGACGGATGCCGAGGCGGTCGGTGCAGGTACGGTACGGCGCGGCCGGATAGAGTATACCTGCTGCGAGTGCCCACGAAGCTTCGCCGCTCCTTCCTTCCTCTCCAGGGCTCCAGCTACGAGGAGCTGAGCCACCGCTGCACGCACGTGCGCGCCTGCGACTGCGAGCCCATCTGTCGCTCACGCGCTCGCCTGCGCCGGCCTGACAGGCAGAAAATCCAAGCGGCGACGAACTGGCCACTGCCTCGGTGGCATAGTTAAGGGCGGGCTTCACGCTCGTGTGTGCCGGACGTGACCGCGCACTTGCACACACAACGGCAGACCCGGCGAACGGACGGACGCGTTTGTTCACCCGAACCACTGACCGTACAGCGCATCGTACCGTTGGTGGATCAGCGGTGGAGGGCTCCGTCGGCAACCGAGTTGATCTTTCTTTATTTTCGGAACATGGACACACACGGGCACGTACCGGTCCGTCGTCGTGCGACGCACGACGTCGCGTGGGAGACGTGCGGCCCAACACGTACGGGGAAGAAACAACAGGCCGCGCTCCCCATAGATCCGCTGCTCCCCGCCGGCGCGCCCGGGATCTTCCTCGGTCCTGCGACTGCGAGGCATGCGACGTACGCCCGACGCCACCGTGCAGCGGCGCAAAGTTCCCGCGCCCGGTCCGGGACGCCCCCGGCAGCGGTGCCGGGCCGAGCGCGACGTGCTCCGCTGGGGTTGGAGCGCCGGAGCGCAGCGGCCTCTGCTCCCGCGCGGCGGCGGATTTGGGCGGTTCGACGAGGGGATTTGGATTGGAATGTTGGGTGCGCCTCATCTGGTCACCGTGCCGTGCCGTGCCGTGTGAAGCGCTGGCGCCGGGCAGCTTCCGAACCGGACGCCCAACGTTTTTTCACGAGCCTCCCTCAGATCGGTCACACGGTGGCTTCCCAGAGCATGGGAAATGTCATTCTCATGGTGATAACATCTTTTCATCGTAGATTTGCCACTCGTGACAAATATGTCTAAGATTATTCTTCCGTGTGTACATGTACTGCTTCCAGGCCGTCCGCTACTGTACGCAGTGATAAACATATGCTCGATTTTTATTCTCCCTCAAAGACTAGGAAGCGGTGATGATGTTAGTACACGTTATCAAAATTAATAATACACCAGTATAAGACAAGAACCTAATGGCATCCAAATACTCTGGTACTACAAGACATGTTCAGTCTACTTTTGCAATGTGATCCGTACTTCGTACTACGTACCAAGGGGAGTGCATTCAACGATTTGGTTGGTGTATATGAGATTTCCAGATCTCTGCTAATCAAGATTTGCTCGTTTAGCATACGACAGGTGTGGCTAGTTAGTGGTTTCCTAAGTGACGAGAGTTAAGCTTAAATTCGCTCATAAGCTGAACTTAAAAAACACTTTCTAGTCCATTTTTTTTTGTTACAATATGCAAATCGATTTGTAAAAAAGAAGAAGATTTATATGATCTTTTCGAGTGCGTCAGTGGAGACTTTTTTCTTCTTAAAAGCATTCTCAAAACGTGTAGCTAACTTTTCCAGATATTTTAAGATGGAACTATCTTTGCAAAGTAAATCCTAGCATATATGTGTGGAAGCTCCATACTAAGCGTCAAATTTAAAGGGCAAACCAGCATGCTTATCACAAGAGCATCTGGTTCCATTGTGCATTTTAAGCCTTAGCCACCCCTCTACTCTACGCCATTAGCCATTAGGGTTTAGGAATGTTCCCCGTGAGAATCACAACAGATAATGCAGGTAAGATCATCCCTAATCATTGCATGCGATCGGATGCTTCGTGGCAACTTCTGCGCGAGAACACAAGCTGGCTAGCTAGGCCATGACCACCATCCTTATACCATAACAGTCTCAAACTATTGGCCTAATAATAATAATAATATCGGTTTTTGGATGCCAGTGGAAAACTAATAGGGATGCCTCCAAAGGAATCTATGGGAAGCCAGAGAACACGTATCCAGTGAGGCAAAGTATTTTTAAAATACACGCCTTGAACGAACTTGCATGGCCCCGGGAACATGGTGCACGGTGCCTTTCCTTGTCCTACAGCCTAGATATCGTTTTCTTCTGTGGAGTATATCTAGATTAGTTGGTATAAAAAGGCTGGCCGTATTTCATTCCATCAATAATGCTAGAGACACACTTTCATGGGAATAGCCAGGGAGAAAGGGACACTCCCGCGGACGATTCTGCATCCATGAACTCTATTGTCATTTGAATTTGCGTTGAAGAAAGTTATATGTAGTCAGCTAGAAAAAACTGTAAGTCAAACTTTCACAAGAAAGGGCGCAAGTCGAGATCTTTATTTTTCAAACTATAGTCAGCTAGACTCAGATATGTAGTGAGGTACTACAAGGCTAAACAACCTACCTAACAATAGATACTGTCCCATTCCCAATTCAATTTCTACTTTGGACTTTAGGACAAAAAACATTCTTGTGTGCATTCCAACTACCGATTATCACATAAAAATAGCTTAAACCTATCAATTCTGCACTGCAAGAATTTTGAAGTTCATATGTTCTACACAAGATCTCCATTCTCATGGAACCTCCTTGATTGGCGTTGAACACTTGTGTAATATTGATTAAGGAGAATCAGATCCTTTCAAACATATCATGTAAATAACCTTTTAATTACTAGTAACACATATGATAGGGGCCTCCCCCGATGTTTCTCGATAACAAGTCTTTGGAGAAGACTTTAAAATTGAGTTTCATTTAATCTCTAAAACAGATATAGTTTTTTTGAAAAATCCTGCCAGGGACACTCTCTATTAAGTAGGAACGAGACAAAACCAAGTATTTAAAAAGAATTATGTACAAAATACATGAGGACTGCTACTCCTCAGTGTCATTGCTAGACTCATGTGGCAAATGCACGCCGACGATGCATTGGATATCCTGAAATGGTATGCGGGACACTTCCATGTATCAGAGATGCACTCCAGATATGTACTTTGTCCCGTTATTTTCACCCGCTCCGCAGTGCATATAGTAGACGACTACTATGAATTGTGTGGGTTTTCTTGGATGTGGTGCCTATGATCACATTCAACCCAGTGTTGATCGATTGGCAATCGTGCATGAGGGAGTTGGAAGGATCCCTAGCCAATCCTCAAGAAGGCCCCAAACCGCGGGGCTGAAATGACAATTTACAACAGAGGTGGACGACATTCTCCAGGTTGTTGAGGCAGAGCTAATAAATGAGTTTATGAGGCTAGTAACAGATTGTTGAAAGGTCCACTGAGAGAATTCTGCTATGAAGGATTAGTCATGGAAATAGCTTAGCACCTTGATACAGCCCTGGCGTATCAAAATTTGAAATTTTATTTGTAAAATTACGTATAACAACTTTCTTATGAATATGTAAACCAATCCATCCAAACCGTGTATTCTACTGATAGCGCTATGTAAAGTGTATGTTTATCGGTCAAAAAAAAGATTCCGATCAACAATCACTCTATTATTGTGCACTTTCATAACATATAAATAAATAAATGTTATTAAATTCATATCTTAAAAGAAAACCAATTGTTGATTAAATTTTCATCTTAAACCAATCAAATATAGAACCATTGCCGGCGCTCTTTCTAGCCGCCGCCTCCTTCTTCAAGAAAAGTTAGGGTTCGTGCCTCTCGCCGGCACCGCCGCAGTCCGCCTCGTCTCCGGTGGCCCTAGGGCCATGGGGGCGTGGTGGATCTGGCAGGCAGCGGGGAGGCTCCGTTGTTAGTCGTTCCTCAAAATTTGTTAGGGTTTGTGTCCTACTCGGGAAGGCGAGGCGATGGCGGCTCCACGAAGATGGAATAAAGGTCTCCCGCCTAGTCCCGTTCGGTGGTGCGTCTAGCATCGTTGGTGGGCGTGTGGAGGTGTGTCTCCGGCGGATCTATCCTCGGTGGATTTGCTCGGATCTGGTTGTGGTTCGTCTATGTTCATGTGTCTTGAGTTGGATCCTTTCGATCTCACGTTATTCTTCATCGTGGCGGTTGCTGTTACGATGCGCTGGTCCTCTGAGGGCCTTAGCACGACGACTTCCGACTGTCTACTACAACAAGTTGTGCCCGACTCCGACGAGGAGCGGTGATGGCAATGGCGCGCCTTGGCTTGTTTGATGATTGTAGTCGTCGCTAGGTGGTCTACGGATCTGGATGTAATTTTTATTATTTCTAGTGTTCGTTGTACTGCCGTGATGGAAGATGAATGGAATAAAAGTTTTCTCGCAAAAAAAAGAACCAATCAAATATGGCCTAAAAAGGAAATGGATGGGTAATACTTAGGTGTGGCCGTAGCCCTACACATTTTAATAGCCACCAAAGATAGTTATGACTTGAGCTGGCACCCCCAAACTCCACTTGGCGCGCTATATAAACCCCTTTGCCAGTTGCCACTGCCATCACAACCCACAAGCAAACAAACAGCAGCCAATTAAACAAGCCAGGCTAGCGATCGATCGATCGATCTCATCGCCGTCGACTCGAGCTCCAGCGCCGGCGACGACGACAACATGGGCAACAGCCTGCGGTGCTGCCTGACCTGCATGCTCCCCTGCGGCTCCTTCGACGTGGTCCGCATCGTCCACCTCAGCGGCCGCGTCGACGAGTTCAGCTGCCCGATCACGGGCGGCGCCGTCCTCGCCGAGCACCCCAACCACACCATCGCCACGGCGTGGTCCTCCGCCGGCGTCGGGTGCCCCACCAAGAAGCTCGTCATCGTGTCGCCGGACACCGAGCTCAAGCGCGGCCGCATCTACTTCCTCATTCCGTCCGCGACGGTGCCGGCGACCGACAGGAGGAAGAAGAGCCGGCCGGGCTCCAAGAAGAGCAAGCGGCCGAGCAGCCGGGGCAAGAGCGGCGGCGGCGCCGCGAGCACCGCGGAGCAGGATAACTACCTGACGGAGCTGCTGTCCGAGAAGACCGCGTCGGGCGCCCACCGGAGGCGGCGGAGCGGCTGCAGGGTCGGCGTGTGGCGGCCGGAGCTCGAGAGCATAGTGGAGGAGGCCTCGGAGTAGAGAGCTCGAAGAGTTCTCTCGCCTTTCTTTACCCCCTCTCCTCCTATTATTCTTGCTTCCTCTCTGTCTTCCGATGTGTGAATACCACGATGGAGAACGTATTTCCAGTTCTCAATACCCTGACACATGTATGTACAGTGATGTACAGAGGGTTTAGTGGTTCATAGATCGGAGATGAGAGGAAAAAATTACTGTAAGCCCCCCAACCTGTACAGAGATATTTAGCTGAGCTGATTGAAATTTTCTGGGAAAATCTTTCATAGTGTGTGCCATCACCAAAAAGAAAGATATGGTTTGAGTCGATTGAAGTTTCTACAAAAAACTTTCATAACATGGAGTATTTTCAAAACAGAAGACAATGTGTGATTCAATGATTTCATCTTTATATTAGTCACCTGCTGCAGGGACTAAACTCCACCTGGCACATTTAATTCGGTGTATGCGGGGTTCTCGACAAAATCCCTAGGAGACTCTCGCAAGCACTGCGCATAAAAGTAAAAAAGAACACAACCAAAGTGGCAGGGCAAGGTAGGTTATCCATTTGGATTACAATGCCTATTGTCGGCAAGTCGACTTAAGATCCCCCTATTGCCGAGGAACTGTTGAAGGAAATGATAAGTACCAACATGAATTGGATACTACACGAAAGGAAAGGGAAGTGGAAAAAGGTACCCCAACCCCAATTATTGTCCGAAATGCTTAGAGAAGTTCTAATAAGAAAAAAAAGAGAGGATATAGAAGTAACATTTATGTACCATACCACACACAAGAAAAAAACTAAAGTTTAAACCACTACTTGAGAAACACAAAATGATAAATCTTGTTGCGAGTAGTGGCTAATCCAAATTGAACTGAAAATTTCAAATCCAAAATTCAAAACATATCTCCAGTAACAGAAAAAGAAGAAGGGAAATTCCAGTTGAGAATACAAGCTGATCTAATCTGGGTTGTTAACTGGTCCTGGTGTCAATTATCTACACCGTGATTTATTTTGTTCTTGAGCTGCCCTTGGAATTTCGGCAAATTGTGTGGTATGCTAAATACGTATTGTTTTTGTGTTTTATATGTTCCAAAAAAAAATCTAGAGAGCACAATCAGTGTCTGATGCACCTCAACCCCGGTGCTGTAGATACATTACGGTGGGCCAGTTCACTAACACCGGTGCCATAAACCTCTTTTTCATGTCATGACTAATGAGTGCATGTGGACTCAATCAATGTCAACAATCTGACAATGCACCAGAAACTTGTACGTAATACACCACGGAGTACGTACTACACACGTACCTAGACCACTTGGAGATAACAAGGAAAGAATTCATAAATTTAACACAATGGGCTAAATCACACGACAACACTTCATAGACTGCGGGACCATTATTTTCAGTTCCGGATTTAAGTAGACAATTTTGAATGCTGTATTTCAATTGTACAAAACCTAGCATTAGTTAAAGCAAAAAAAGTTCTTGCACATGTGTTCCGTACAGAATCCATGTGAAATTGCGAATGAGCAGCTGTCACTTGAGAGAAATTGCAAGTCAACTCAATCTGAGAGCACTCCGGGTATTAGCATTATAGTCAAGTCAAGATCCTCTCACCATTAGATCAATATAGCTGGCATTCCTTAGATTAGGCCTTAGATCAAGCATGTTAAGTAGGCTAAGTACGCCACTAACATGTGTCGCCAGTCGTGCAAGTGATGCCCCACCATCTAAAAATCATACATTGCCCTTTCAGCCAGCTTATTCTGTCAAATAAAATGCTCCCAGGCTGAGCTGATTAACCAACGATCGGCCCAAGCAAATGCTCATAACTCAATTCATAGTGTGGTATATGAATTGTGCCTAAAAGATATCGTACCAATAATTTGGCCATGACTAGAAACTTGGTCTTTGCGGAGACAGATCTGCATAGAGCTCACTGCTCAACAAGGGCCAGGGTGTCAGCAACAGCGACCATGAGACAGAAGCAACAGAGGACCAAGCATCAGGAGTGGGCCGACCCAGGAGGCAGCCTCGCCTAACGGCTCGGCTGGCAGGCCCGGAATGGGCCCAACTGGGCAGTGTACTTAAGCATGGCGATAGCGTGTGAGTGGCTGGCGATGGCTGGCAGGCTAGTTAACTTTCCCTTTCGTGCTGTAACGGATAATCCTTCCTCCTCCCTCGATCCCCTTCTGGAGGAACCCTTGATTGTAGCTCGATCTGTCGATAATGGATGCGAATTGAGAGAATTGCTGATTGTGTGTTAACAACCTGGTATCAGAGCCGTTCCGCCCTGGAGCTGCCTCAACACCACCACCGTACGCGCCTGGCTAATCGCCGACGAGCCGAGGCGATGGAGCGGATCTCGCCAGAGACCAAGGCGATCTACGAGCTCTTGCGCCGCGACTTCGACGCCGCGCTCGCCAAGAGTTCCTCCGAGCGTAGCGAGGAGATGGTCTCTGCTCTCGCGAAGCTGGATTCGAAGCTGGACCAGCTATCGGGGCGACTCGAGGATGTGAAGCTGTCCCTCGGAGTCGACATCGACGAACTGCGCGGGGAGATGGTCGCGGATCGGGGCGCTGCGTCGTCACAAGCATCACCAAGGTTCCAAGGTCCACTTTCAGCCACCACCAAGTCCACGGCTCCGGCGAGCGGCACCGAGAGTCAGGAGGAGCCCCGACCGGAGGTCGATCTACGCCCAACTACCCCAAAGTACATTCCGCCACCAGTCAGAGGTATGCAGCAGGATCAGGTCGTGGTCAGGCAACAGAATCAACCCCCAGAAATTTTTCGCCCCTTTGTTGCGGATTTTGCTGGTTTCGGGCCTAGAATCGAGTTGCCCAAATTCGATGGGACAAATCCCAAGCTGTGGCAAACCCGATGCGAAGACTACTTCAAGTTCTGGAACACCCCAGCGCATCAATGGATTCCGTTTGCTACTGCTCTGTTTGAGGGTGCGGCAGCACAATGGCTCGAATCAGTTCAACGCCGCGCTCCGGGTATAGCATGGCCTGAGTTTTGTGCTTTGCTACAATCTCGTTTTGGTCGCAACAAGCATCAGCATATACTCAGACAGATGTTCAACATACGCCAAACCAACACAGTGGAAGATTATGTAGAGCGTTTCTCAGAGTTGTTCGATCAACTGTCTGCATATGAACCAAATCCCAGCCAGGTTCATTATGTCACAAGGTTCATGGAGGGACTAGTACCATCTGTCATATTGTTGGTGGGGATTCAACAACCGGTGGACCTTGACACAGCATATGCGCTGGCTCTACTATCTGAAGAACTGGGAGATCACGCGTTCCAGCCGACAGTTTCAGTTAACTCAGCGTCTCACAACAGGAAGAATTTCCAACTGTCGGCTCGCAGTGTTATTGTCAGTAAAGCAGCAGAGGATAAACATGCAGCAGAAACCAGCCGTCAATCCCTAGTTGAGGACCGCTGGTCAGCACTTCGAGCTTACAGGAAATCCAAGGGACTTTGTTTCATTTGTGGAGAACGCTGGGCGAGGGACCATCGATGCAAACAGGAAGTTCAACTACACGTAGTACAAGAGATGTTGGAATATGTGCAGAACATGCCAACAGAATCAAGTGACACTGAAGTAGAGAGTATTGGGGAAGTGAATGCAATTTGCATTTCTGCGGCAGCCTTGGGAGATCCATCTGTTCCAGCGATTGCAACAATGAAACTGACAGTACAGTTACAAGGGCATAAATTCACTTTCCTGGTTGACTCGGGGAGCACTCACTCTTTCCTGGATGGGGTTGTGGCCGCTCAAATTAAAGGGGTTTCTGACATGCCTATTAAAATGGTTAAAGTTGCTAATGGGAGTTTAGTTCCCTGCAGCCAGCAGTTGCTATCAGGGTCGTGGTCAACAGATGGGCACAAGTTCACCAATGACTTTAAATTTTTTCCCCTGGGGTCTTATAATGGAATTCTGGGTTTAGATTGGCTGGCCACCCATAGCCCAATGCAAGTGGACTGGGCTGAGCATTGGTTATCCTTTAACCTGAATGGTACTACTGTCACTTTACTAGGTGAAGATGCTGCTCCTAACTTCTTGGCTATGATTGAACTGTCATCTCTGCTTTCGTCCAAAAGCACAGAACAAACTGAGTTGCCTGTGGAAATTAAAGAGATTCTTAACACCTATGCGTCTGTGTTTGAAGCTCCTTCGTGCCTTCCACCTAGAAGAAAGTATGATCACACCATCCCACTCATTCCAGGAGCCTCACCAGTTTTATTCGACCATACATGCTTCCTCCTGCCCTCAAGGATGAGATGGAGAAGCAGGTTAAGGAGATGTTGGATTCTGGCATCATCATGCACATCACTAGTGCTTTTTCGTCTCCCATGATTATGGTTCAGAAGAAAGATAAAACCTGGAGACCAGTGTTTGACTACAGACACTTGAATGCTATAACTGTCAAGAGCAAATACCCTATTCCTGTCATTAACGAACTGCTGGATGAGTTAGCTGGATCATGTTGGTTTTCTAAGCTCGATCCCAGGGCTGGATACCACCAAATTCGTTTGGCTCCTGGTGAAGAACATAAAACAACTTTTCAAACACACTTTGGGCACTTTGAGTTCCTGGTGGTGTCTTTTGGACTGACTGGTGGTCCAAACACTTTCCATTTTGCTATGAATGACACTCTGGCCCCTTGTCTTAGAGAATTTGTCATATCATTCTTTGATGATATTTTGATTTTCAGTGCAACCTATGCTCTCCATTTGGAACACCTGGCAAGAGTTCTGCAGTTGTTAAAAGAACACCAGTGGAAAGTGAAGCTATCAAAGTGTGCTTTCGCTCAAACTCAAATCAGTTATTTGGGCCACATCATTAGCAGTCAAGGAGTTGCAACTGATCCTGAAAAGATTACAAGCATTCAAGAGTGGCCTGTACCTGTGTCTGCTAAAGAGATCAGAGGATTTTTGGGCCTGGCAGGTTATTATAGAAAATTCATAGCACGTTATGGACTCATTAGCAAGCCTCTCATCAATTTGCTCAAGAAAGGAGTACCGTTCCACTGGACTAGTACTGAACAACAGGCTTTTGAAGCTCTCAAGCAAGCACTGATATCAGCGCCTGTACTGGCTCTTCCAGATTTCTCTAAACAGTTTGTCATTGAGACAGATGCATGTGACATAGGAGTGAGTGCAGTGTTTGTTGGGGAACGTAGTAATTTCAAAAAAATTCCTACGCACACGCAAGGATCATGGTGATGCATAGCAACGAGAGGGGAGCGTATTGTCCACGTACCCTCGTAGACCGTAAGCGGAATCGTTATGACAACGCGGTTGATGTAGTCGTACGTCTTCACGATCCGACCGATCCAAGTACCGAACGTACGACACCTCCGAGTTCAGCACACATTCAGCTCGATGACGATCCCCGGACTCCGATCCAGCAAAGTGTCGGGGATGAGTTCCGTCGACCTGACGGCGTGGTGGCGATGATGATGTTCTACGGCGAGGCTTCGCCTAAACTCATGACGATATGACCGAGGTGAAATATGGTGGAGGGGCACCGCACACGGCTAAGGCGATCACGAAGATCAACTTATGTGTTATGGGGTGCCCCTGCCCGTATATAAAGGAGCAGGGGAGGCGGCCGGCCTAGGAGGGGCGCGCAAGGAGGAGTCCTACTCCCACAGGAGTAGGATTCCCCTTCAAGTAGTAGGAGTAGGAGTCAAGGAAAGGGAAGAGAAGAGAAGGAAGGAGGGGCGCAGCCCTCCCATAGTCCATTCGGACTAGGCCTTGGGGGCACCCAACCTCTCTCTCTCTTTCCTAAAGCCCAATAAGGCCCATATACTCCCGGTGAATTCCGTAACTCTCCGGTACTCGAAAAATACCGAATCACTCGGAACCTTTCGAACTCGAATATAGTCGTCAATATATCGATCTTTACGTCTTGACCATTTGAGACTCCTCGTCATGTCCCGATCTCATCGGGACTCGAACTCCTTCGGTACATCAAAACTCATAAACTCATAATATAAGCATCGCCGAAACCTTAAGCGTGCGGACCCTACGGGTTCGAGAACTATGTAGACATGACCTAGAACTATTCTTGGTCAATAAACAATAAGCGGAACCTGGATGCTCATATTGGCTCCTACATATTCTACGAAGATCTTTATCGGTTAAACCGCATAACAACATCGTTGTTCCTTTGTCATTGGTATGTTACTTGCGAGATTGATCGTCGATATCAATACCTAGTTCAATCTCGTTACCGGCAAGTCTCTTTACTCATTCGTAATGCATCATTCCGTAACTAACTCATTAGCTACATTGCTTGCAAGGCTTATAGTGATGTGCATTACCGAGAGGGCCCAGAGATACCTCTCCAGAGCAATCGGAGTGACAAAACCTAATCTCGAAATCGCCAACCCAACATGTACCTTTGGAGACACCTGTAGTACTCCTTTATAATCACCCGATTCACGTTGTGACGTTTGGTAGCACCAAAGTGTTCCTCCCGTAAGCAGGAGTTGCATAATCTCATAGTTACAGGAACATGTATAAGTCATGAAGAAAGCAATAGCAACATACTAAACGATCAAGTGCTAGGCTAACGGAATGGGTCAATGAAGGAAATATGCCCTAGAGGCAATAATAAAGTTATTATTTATTTCCTTATTTCATGATAAATGTTTATTATTCATGCTAGAATTGTATTAACCGGAAACATAATACATGTGTGAATACATAGACAAACAGAGTGTCACTAGTATGCCTCTACTAGACTAGCTTGTTAATCAAAGATGGTTAAGTTTCCTAACCATAGACAAAGGAGTTGTCATTTGATTAACAAGGTCACATCATTAGTTGAATGATCTGATTGACATGACCCATTCCATTAGCTTAGCACCCGATCGTTTAGTATGTTGCTATTGCTTTTATCCATGACTTATACATGTTCCTATAACTATGAGATTATGCAACTCCGTTTACGGAGGAACACTTTGGTACTACCAAACGTCACAACGAATCGGGTGATTCTAAAGGAGTACTACAGTGTCTCCAAAGGCGATGTTGGGTTGGCGATTCGAGATTAGGATTTGTCACTCCGATTGTCGGAGAGGTATCTCTGGCCCTCTCGGTAATGCACATCACTAAGCCTTGCAAGCATTACAACTAATGAGTTAGCTGTGAGATGATGTATTACGGAACGAGTAAAGAGACTTGCCAAGAACTAGATTGAACTAGGTATTGATACCGACGATCGAATCTCTGCAAGTAACATACCGATGACAAAGGAACAACGATGTTGTTATGCGGTCCGACCGATAAAGATCTTCAGAGAATATGTAGGAGCCAATATGGGCATCCAGGTCCCGCTATTGGTTATTGACCGAGACGTGTCTCGGTCATGTCTACATTGTTCTCGAACCGTAGGGTCCGCACACTTAAGGTTTCGATGACGGTTATATTATGAGTTTGTGTATTTTGATGTACCAAGGAGTTCGAGTCCCGGATGTGATCACGGACATGACGAGGAGTCTCAAATGGTCGAGACATAAAGATTGATATATTGACGGCTATATTCGACACCGGAAAGGTTCCGGAAGTTTCGGAGAAAACCGGAGTCTTGAGGGGTTACGGAACCCCGGGAAGTAATGGGCCTTATTGGGCCAAGAGGGGAGAGAGAGGGCCGCACCAGGAGGTGGCGCGCCCCCATGGGGAGTCCGAATAGGACAAGGAGGGGGGGGCGCGCCCCCTTCCCTCTCCTCTCCTCTCTTTCCTTCCCCTTCCTCCTTCCTAGTTGGACTAGGAAGGGAGTCCTACTCCCACTAGGAGGAGGACTCCCCCTCCTGGCGCGCCTCCTAGGGCGGCCGGCCCTCCCCCTTGCTCCTTTATATACGGGGGCAGGGGGGCACCCTAGAACACACAAGTTGATCCTTGAGATCGTTCCTTAGCCGTGTGCGGTGCCCCCCTCCACCATATTCCACCTCGGTCATATCGTAGCGGTGCTTAGGCGAAGCCTGCGTCGGTAGAACATCAAGATCGTCACCACGCCGTCGTCTTGTGGAACTCTCTCTCCCGGAGCTTTGCTGGATCGGAGCTCGAGGAGCGTCACCGAGCTGTACGTGTGTCAAGAACTCGGGGCGCCGAGTAACGGCGCTGGGATCGGTTGGATCGCGAGGAGAAGCGTCGACTACTTCCTCTACGTTGTGATCGCTTCGCCGGTCTCGAGGGTGCGTAGACAAAACTCTCCCTCTCGTTGCTATGCATCACCATGATCTTGCGTGTGCGTAGGAAATTTTTGAAATTACTCGTTCCCCAACGGTGGCATCCGAGCCAGGTTTTATGGTTTGATGTTTTGCACGAGTAGAACACAAGTGAGTTGTGGGCGATACAAGTCATCTGCCTACCAGCATGTCATACTTTGGTTCAGCGGTATTGTGAGATGAAGCGGCCGGACCGACATTACGCGTGCGCTTACGCGAGACTGGTTTCACCGTTACGAGCACTCGTGCTTAAAGGTGGCTGGCGGGTGTCTGTCTCTCTCACTTTAGTTGAACCGAGTGTGGCTCGCCCGGTCCTTGAGAAGGTTAAAGCGGAGTCTATTTGACGAAATATCGTTGTGGTCTTGATGCGTAGGTGAGATTGGTTCTTGCTTAAGCCCGTAGCAGCCACGTAAAATTTGCAACAACAAAGTAGAGGGCGTCTAACTTGTTTTTGCAGGGCATGTTGTGATGTGATATGGTCAAGGCGTGATGCTATATTTTATTGTATGAGATGATCATGTTTTGTAGCGAAGTTATCGGCAGCTGGCTGGAGCCATATGGTTGTCGCTTTATTGTATGAAATGCAAGCATACATAATTGCTTTAGTTTATCACTAAGCGGTAGCGATAGTCGTAGAAGCAATAGATGGCGTGGCGACAACGATGCTACGATGGAGATCAAGGTGTCGCGCCGGTGGCGACGGTGATCACGACGGTGCCGGAGATGGAGATCACAAGCACAAGATGATGATGGCCATATCATATCACTTATATTGATTGCATGTGATGTTTATCCTTTATGCATCTTATTTTGCTTTGATTGACGGTAGCATTTTAAGATGATCTCTCACTAAAATTATCAAGTAGTGTTCTCCACGAGTATGCACCGTTGCCAAAGTTAAATCGTGCGAGACACCACGTGATGATCGGGTGTGATAAGCTCTCGTCCATCTACAGCGGGTGCAAGCCAGTTTTGCACACGAGAATACTCGAGTTATACTTGGCGAGCCTAGCATATGCAGATATGGCCTCGGAACACGGAGACCGAAAGGTCGGCGTGAATCATATAGTAGATATGATCAACATAAGATGTTCACCATTGAAAACTACTCCATCTCACGTGATGATCGGTTATGGTTTAGTTGATTTGGATCACGTGATCACTTAGATGACTAGAGATGTCTGTCTAAGTGGGAGTTCTTAAGTAATATGATTAATTGAACTTAAATTTATCATGAACTTAGTACTGATAGTATCTTGCTTGTCTATGTTTGTTTATAGATAGATGGCTCGTCTTTGTTGTTCCGTTGAATTTTAATGCGTTCCTTGAGAAAGCAAAGTTGAAAGATGATGGTAGCAATTACGGACTGGGTCCGTAACTCGAGGATTATCCTCATTGCTGCCTGAAGAGTTCGTCTGGATGCACCGCTAGGTGCCAGACTCTTCTTGATGCAACCGACGGCGTTAAGAACGTCTGGCGAGCAAAGCTGATGACTACTCTATAGTTCGATGTGCCATGCTTTACGGCTTAGAACCGGGTCTTCAACGGCGTTTTGAGCGTCATGGAGCATCTGAGATGTTCCAGGAGTTGAAGTTGATATTTCAACAGAATGCCGGATTGAGAGATATGAAGTCTCCAATAAGTTCTATAGCTGCAAGATGGAAGAGAATGGGTCTGTCGGTGAGCACATACTCGGAATGTCCGGGTATTACAATCACTTGACTCAAGCGGGAGTTAATCTTCCGGATGATTGTGTCATTGATGTAATTCTTCAATCACGCCACCAAGCTACAAAGGCTTCGTGATGAACTATAATATGCAAGGGTTAGTAAAGACTATGCTCGAGCTCTTCGCAATGCTAAAGGCTGCGGAGGTAGAAATCAAGAAGGAGCATCAAGTGTTGATGGTCAATAAGACCACTAGTTTCAAGAAGAAAGGCAAAGGGAAGAAGAAGGGAACTTCAAGAAGAACAGCAAACAAGTTGCTGCTCGGGAGAAGAAACCCAAGTCTGGACCTAAACCTGAAGCCGAGTGCTTCTACCGCAAGCGACTAGGTCTTTGGAAGCGGAACTGCCCCAAGTATTTGGCGGATAAGAAGGATGGCAAGGTGAACAAAGGTATATGTGATATACATGTTATTGATGTGTACCTTACTAGAGCTCGCATGATAGCACTGGTATTTGATCTGGTTACATTGCTAATATTTGCAACTCGAAGCAGGGACTACGGATTAGCGAACACTAGCAAAGGGCGAGGTGACGATGCGCGTGGGAAATGGTTCCAAAGTCGATGTAATCGCGGTCGGCACGCTACCTCTACATCTACCTTGGGATTAGTTTTAGACCTAAATAATTGTTATTTGGTGCGGCGTTGAGCATGAACATTATATCTGGATCTTGTTTGATGCGAGGCGGTTATTCATTTAAATCAGAGAATAATGGTTGTTCTATTTATATGAATAATATCTTTTATGGTCATGCACCCTTGAAGAGTGGTCTATTTTAATGAATCTCGATAGTAGTGATACACATATTCATAATGTTGAAACCAAAAATGCAGAGTTGATAATGATAGTGCAACTTATTTGTGGCCTTGCCGTTTAGGTCATATCGGTATAAAGCGCATGAAGAAACTCCATACCGATGGACTTTTGGAGCCACTTGATTATGAATCACTTGGCACTTGCGAACCGTGCCTCATGGGCAAGATGACTAAAACCCGTTCTCGGTACTATGGAGAGAGCAACAGATTTGTTGGAAATCATACATACTGAGATGTATGTGGTCCGATGAATGTTGAGGCTCGTGGCGGATATCGTTATTTTCTCACCTTCACAGATGATTTAAGCAGATATGGGTATATCTACTTAATGAAACATAAGTCTGAAACATTTGAAAAGTTCAAAGAGTTTGAGTGAAGTTGAAAATCATCGTAATAAGAAAATAAAGTTTCTACGATCTGATCGTGGAGGCGAATATTTGAGTTCTGAGTTTGGTCTACATTTGAAACAATGCGGAATAGTTTCGCAACTCACGCCACCCGAACACCACAGCGCAATGGTGTGTCCGAGCGTCGTAATCGCACTTTACTAGATATGGTGCGATCTATGATGTCTCTTACAGATTTACCGCTATCGTTTTGGGGTTATGCTCTTGAGGCGGCCGCATTCACGCTGAATAGAACACCGTCAAAATCCGTTGAGGCGACACCTTATGAACTATGGTTTAGCAAGAAACCAAAGTTGTCGTTTCTTAAAGTTTGGGGATGCGATGCTTATGTGAAAAAGCTTCAACCTGATAAGCTCGAACCTAAATCGAATGTGTCTTCATAGGATACCCAAAGGAGACAGTTGGGTACACCTTCTATCACAGATCCGAAGGCAAGACATTTGTTGCTAAGAATGGATCCTTTCTAGAGAAGGAGTTTCTCTCGAAAGAAGTGAGTGGGAGGAAAGTAGAACTTGATGAGGTAAGCTGTACCTTCTCCCTTATTTGAAAGTAGTTTATCACGAAACGGTTTCTGCGACATCTACACCAAATAGTGAGGAAGTTGATGATGTTGATCATGAAACTTCAGATCAAGTTATTCTGAACCTCGTAGATCAACGAGTAAGATTCGCACGAGTGGTACGGTAATCCTGTTCGGAAGTCATGCTACTAGATCATGATGAACCCACGAACTATGAAGAAGCGATGGTGAGCCCAGATTCATAAAATGGCTTGAGGCCATGAAATCGAGATGGGATCCATGTATGAAAACAAAGTGTGGACTTTGGTTGACTTGCCCGAGGGTCGACAAGCAATAGAAAACAAGTGGATCTTCAAGAAGAAGACCGACGCCGACGGTAATATTATCGTCTACAAAGCTCGACTTATGCAAAGGGTTTCGACAAGTTCAAGGGATTGACTACGATGAGACCTTCTCACCGAAGCGATGCTTAAGTCTGTCCGAATCATGTTAGCAATTGCCGCATTTTATGATTATGAAATTTGGCAAATGGATGTAAAGACGCATTCTGAATGGATTTACGGAAGAAGAGTTGTATATGATGCAACGAGAAGGTTTTATCGATCCAAAGGGAGCTAACAAAGTGTGCAAGCTCCAACGATCCATTTATGGACTGGTGCAAGCATCTCGGAGTTGGAATAAGCGCTTTGATAGTGTGATCAAAGCATTTGGGTTTATCTGAGACTTTTGGAGAAGCTTGTATTTACAAGAAAGTGAGTGGGAGCTCAGTAGCATTTCGATATTATATGTAGATGACATATTACTAATCGGAAATGATATAGAATTCTGGATAGCATAAAGGGATACTTGAATAAGAGTTTTTCGATGAAGGACCTCGGTGAAGCTGCTTACATATTGGGCATCAAAATCTATAGAGATAGATCAAGGCGCTTAATTGGACTTTCACAAAGCACATACCTTGACAAAATTTTGAAGAAGTTCAAAATGGATCAAGCAAAGAAAGGGTTCTTGCACGTGTTACAAGGTGTGAAGTTGAGTAAGACTCAATGCCCGACCACCGCAGAAGATAGAGAGAAAATGAAAGATGTTCCCTATGCCTCAGCCATAGGCTCTATCATGTATGCAATGCTGTGTACCAGACCGATGTGTGCCTTGCTATAAGCTTAGCAGGAGGTACCAAAGTAATCCAGAGTGGATCATGGACAGCGGTCAAGAACATCTGAAATACGAAAAGGACTAAGGATATGTTTCTCGTATATGGAGGTGACAAAGAGCTCATAAATGGCAGTTACGTTGATGCAAGCTTTGACACTGATCGGACGATTCTAAATCGCAAACCGGATCGTATTTACACTAAGCGGAGGAGCTATCGGTTGGTGCAGTTCTAAACAAAGCGTCGTGGCGGGATCTACATGTGAAGCGGAATACATAGCAGCCGGAAGCAGCTAATGAAGGAGTGCGGATGAAGGAGTTCATATCCGATCTAGGTGTCATACCTAGTGCATCGGGTCCAATGAAAATCTTTTGTGACAATACTGGAGCAATTGCTTTAGCAAAGGAATCCAGATTTCACAAGAGAACCAAACACATCAAGAGACGCTTCAATTCCATCCGGGACTTAGTCCAGGTGGGAGACATAGAGATTTGCAAGATACATACGGATCTGAATGTAGCAGACCCGTTGACTAAGCCTCTTCCACGAGCAAAACATGATCAGCACCAAGACTCCATGGGTGTTAGAATCATTACTATGTAATCTAGATTATTGACTCTAGTGCAAGTGGGATTCTGAAGGAAATATGCCCTAGAGGCAGTAATAAAGTTATTATTTATTTCCTTATTTCATGATAAATGTTTATTGTTCATGCTAGAATTGTATTAACCGGAAACATAATACATGTGTGAATACATAGACAAACAGAGTGTCACTAGTATGCCTCTACTAGACTAGCTTGTTAATCAAAGATGGTTAAGTTTCCTAACCATAGACAAAGGAGTTGTCATTTGATTAACAAGGTCACATCATTAGTTGAATGATCTGATTGACATGACCCATTCCATTAGCTTAGCACCCGATCGTTTAGTATGTTGCTATTGCTTTTATCCATGACTTATACATGTTCCTATAACTATGAGATTATGCAACTCCGTTTACGGAGGAACACTTTGGTACTACCAAGCGTCACTGGCGAATCGGGTGATTATAAAGGAGTACTACAGGTGTCTCCAAAGGCGGATGTTGGGTTGGCGTATTTCGAGATTAGGATTTGTCACTCCGATTGTCGGAGAGGTATCTCTGGGCCCTCTCGGTAATGCACATCACCAAGCCTTGCAAGCATTACAACTAATGAGTTAGCTGTGAGATGATGTATTACGGAGCGAGTAAAGAGACTTGCGAACGAGATTGAACTAGGTATTGGATACCGACGATCGAATCTCGGGCAAGTAACATACCGATGACAAAGGGAACAACGTATGTTGTTATGCGGTCGACCGATAAAGATCTTCGTAGAATATGTAGGAGCCAATATGGGCATCCAGGTCCGCTATTGGTTATTGACCGGAGGCGTGTCTCGGTCATGTCTACATTGTTCTCGAACCGTAGGGTCCGCACACTTAAGGTTTCGATGGCGGTTATATTATGAGTTTGTGTATTTTGATGTACCGAAGGAGTTGAGTCCCGGATGTGATCACGGACATGACGAGGAGTCTCGAAATGGTCGAGACATAAAGATTGATATATTGGACGGCTATATTCGGACACGGAAAGGTTCGGAAGTTTCGGAGAAAACCGAGTCTTGGGGGGTTACGGAACCCCGGGAAGTAATGGGCCTTATTGGGCCAAGAGGGAGAGAGAGGGCCGCACCAGAGGTGGGCGCGCCCCCATGGGGAGTCCGAATAGGACAAGGAGGGGGCCCCCTTTCCTCTCCTCTCTCTCTCTTTCCTTCCCCTTCCTCCTTCCTAGTTGGACTAGGAAAGGGAGTCCTACTCCCACTAGGAGGAGGACTCCCCCTCCTTAGCGCCTCCTAGGGGCGGCGGCCCTCCCCTTGCTCCTTTATATCTGGGGGGGGGGGCACCCTAGAACACACAAGTTGATCCTTGAGATCGTTCCTTAGCCGTGTGCGGTGCCCCCTCCACCATATTCCACCTCGGTCATATCGTAGCGGTGCTTAGGCGAAGCCCGCATCGGTAGAACATCAAGATCGTCCCACGCCGTCGTCTTGTGGAACTCTCTCTCCCGGAGCTTTGCTGGATCGAGCTCGAGGAGCGTCACCGAGCTGTACGTGTGTCAAGAACTTCGGAGGCGCCGAATAACGGCTGGGATCGGTTGGATCGCGAGGAGAGCGTCGACTACTTCCTCTACGTTGTGATCGCTTCGCCGGTCACGAGGGTGCGTAGACAAAACTCTCCCTCTCGTTGCTATGCATCACCATGATCTTGCGTGTGCGTAGGAATTTTTTGAAATTACTACGTTCCCCAACAGTCAAGTCAATCACATCATTCTCCTAATGATGTGATCCCGTTAATCAAATGACAACTCATGTCTATGGCTAGGAAACTTAACCATCTTTGATTCAACGAGCTAGTCAAGTAGAGGCATACTAGTGACACTATGTTTGTCTATGTATTCACACATGTATTATGTTTCCGGTTAATACAATTCTAGCATGAATAATAAACATTTATCATGATATAAGGAAATAAATAATAACTTTATTATTGCCTCTAGGGCATATTTCCTTCAGTCTCCCACTTGCACTAGAGTCAATAATCTAGTTCACATCGCCATGTGATTTAACACCAATATCCACATCTGTATGTGATTAACACGCATAGTTCACATCGTCATGTGACCAACACCCAAAGGGTTTACTAGAGTCAATAATCTAGTTCACATCGCTATGTGATTAACACCCAAAGAGTACTAAGGTATGACCATGTTTTGCTCGTGAGAGAAGCTTAGTCAACGGGTCTGTTACATTTGGAGCCGTATGTATTTTGCAAATATTCTATGTCTACAATGCTCTGCACGGAGCTACTCTAGCTAATTGCTCCTACTTTCAATATGTATCCAAATTGAGACTTATAGTCATCTGGATCGGTGTAAAAGCTTGCACTGTTGTAACTCTTGACGACGGGCTCTTTTATCACCTCCATAATCGAGAAATATTTCCTTAGTCCTCACTAAGGATGTTCTTGACCAATGTCCAGTGATCTACTCCTAGATCACTATTGTACTCCCTTGCCAAATTCAGAGCAAGGTATACAATAGGTGCGGTACATAGCATAGCATACTTTATAGAACCTATGGTGAGGCATAGGGAATGACTTTCATTCTCTTTTCTATTTTCTGCCGTGGTCGGGATTTGAGTCTTACTCAATTTCACACCTTTGCAACACAGGCAAGAACTTTTTCTTTGACTATTCCATTTTTGAACTACTTCAAAATCTTGTCAAGGTATGTACTTATTGAAAAAACTTATCAAGCGTCTTGATCTATCTCAATAGATCTTGATGCTCAATATATAAGTAGCTTTCTTGAGGTCTTTCTTTTAAAGAACTCCTTTCAATTACTCCTTTATGCTTTCGGAAAAATTCTACATCATTTACGATCAACAATATGTCACTCACATATATTTATCAGAAAGGTGGTAGTGCTCCCACTCATTTTATTGTAAATACAGGCTTCACCGCAAGTCAGCATAAAACTATATGCTTTGATCAACTTATCAAAGCGTGTATTCCAACTGAGATGCTTGCACCAGTCCATAGATGGATCGCTGGAGTTGCACATTTTGTTAGCACCTTTAGGATTTACAAAACCTTCTGGTTGCATCATATACAACTCTTCTTTAATAAATCCATTAAGGAATGCAGTTTTGTTTATCCATTTGCAAGATTTCATAAAATGCGACAATTGCTAACATGATTCGGACAGACTTAAGCATAGATACGAGTGAGAAACTCTCATCGTAGTCAACACCTTGAACTTGTCGAAAACCTTTTGCGATAAGTCGAGCTTTGTAGATAGTAACACTACTATCAGCGTCCGTCTTCCTCTTGAAGATCCATTTATTTTCTATGACTTTCCGATCATCGGGCAAATCAATCAAAGTCCACACTTTGTTCTCATACATGGATCCCATCTCAGATTTCATGGTCTCAAACCATTTTAGCGGAATCTGGGCTCATCATCGCTTCCTCGTAGTTCGTAGGTTTATCATGGTCTAGTAACATGATTTCCAGAATAGGATTACCGTACCACTCTGGTGCGGATCTTAATCTGAAAGATCTACAAAGTTCGGTAGTAACTTGATCTGAAGCTTCATGATCATTATCATTAGCTTCCTCACTAATTGGTGTAGGAATCACTAGAACTGATTTCTATGATGAACTACTTTCCAATTCGGGAGAAGGTACAAATTACCTTATCAAGCTCTACTTTCCTCCCACTCACTTCTTTCGAGAGAAACTCCTTCTCTAGAAAGGATCCATTTTTAGCAACGAATATCTTGCCTTTGGATCTGTGATAGAAGGTGTACCCAATAGTTTCCTTTGGGTATTCTATGAAGACGCACTTCTCCGATTTGGGTTCGAGCTTATCAGGTTGAAAACCTTTTTCATATCGCAACTCCAAACTTTAAGAAACGACAACTTAGGTTTACTGCTAAACCATAGTTCATACGGTGTCGTCTCAACGGATTTAGATGGTGCCCTATTAAACGTGAATGCAGCTGTCTCTAATGCATAACCCCAAAAGCGATATTGGTGAATCGGTAAGAGACATCATTGATCTCACCATATCAAAATAAAATACGATTCTGACGTTCGGACACACCATAACGTTGTGGTGTTCCGGTGGCGTGAGCTGTGAAACTATTCCACATTGTTTTAATTGAAGACCAAACTCGTAACTCAAATATTCATCTCCACGATCGGATCGCAGAAACTTTATTTTCTTGTTACGATGATTTTCCACTTCACTCTGAAATTCTTTGAACCTTTCAACTATTTCAGACTTATGTTTCATCAAGTAGATATACCCATATCTGCTCAAATCATCTGTGAAGGTCAGAAAATAACGATACATGCCACGAGCTTTAACACTCATCGGATCGCATACATCGGTATGTATTATTTCCAGTAAGTCAGTAGCTCGTTCCATTGTTCCGGAGAACGGAGTTTTAGTCATCTTGCCCAAAAGGCACGGTTCGCAAGCATCAAATGATTCATAACCAAGTGATTATGAAGATCCATCTTTATGGAGTTTCTTCATGCGCTTTACACCGATATGACCCAAACGGCAGTGCCACAAATAAGTTGCACTATCATTATTATCTCTGCATCTTTTAGTTTCAATATTATGAATATGTGTATCACTACGATCGAGATCCAACGAACCATTTTCATTGGGTGTGTAACCATATAAGGTTTTATTCATGTAAACAGAACAACAATTATTCTCTAACTTAAATGAATAACCGTTTTGCAATAAACATGATCAAATCATATTCATGCTCAACGCAATCACCAAATAACACTTATTTAGGTTCAACACTAATCCCGAAAGTATAGGGAGTGTGCGATGATGATCATATCAATCTTGGAATTACTTCCAACACACATCGTCACCTCACCCTTAACTAGTTTCATTCATTCGCAACTCCGTTTGAGTTACTACTCTTAGCAACTAAAAAGCCGAGGGGTTGCTATAAACACTAGTAATGTACACATCAATAACATGTATATCCAATATACCTTTGTTCACTTTGCCATCCTTCTTATCCGCCAAATACTTGGGGTGGTTCCGCTTCTAGTGACCAGTCCCTTTGCAGTATAATCACTTAGTCTCAGGCTTAGGTCTAGACTTGGGCTTCTTCACTTTGAGCAGCAACTTGCTTGCCGTTCTTCTTGAAGTTCCCCTTCTATCCCTTTTCTTGAAACTAGTGGTCTTGTTAACCATCAATACTTGATGTTTTTCTTGATTTCTACCTTCGTCGATTTCAGCATCACGAAGAGCTTGGGAATTACTTTCGTCATCCCTTGCATATTATAGTTCATCACGAAGTTCTACTAACTTGGTGATGGTGACTAGAGAATTCTGTCAATCACTATTTTATCTGGAAGATTAACTCCCACTTGATTCAAGCGATTGTAGTACCCAGACAATCTGAGCACATGCTCACTAGTTGAGCGATTCTCCTCCATCTTTTAGCTATAGAACTTGTTGGAGACTTCATATCTCTCAACTCGGGTATTTGCTTGAAATATTAACTTCAATTCCTGGATTATCTCATATGGTCCATGACGTTCAAAACGTCTTTGAAGTCCCGATTCTAAGCCGTTAAGCATGGTGCACTAAACTATCAAGTAGTCATCATATTGAGCTAGCCAAGCGTTCATAACGTCGCATACGCTCCTGCAATAGGTCGTCACCTAGCGGTGCATCAAGAACATAATTCTTACATGCAGCAATGAGGATAAACCTCGGATCATGGATCTAATCCGCATCATTGCTACTAACATCTTTCAACACAATTTTCTCTAGGAACATATCAAAATAAACATATGAAAGCAACAACGCGAGCTATTGATCTACATCATAATTTGCAAAATACTACGGGACTAAGTTCATGATAAATTTAAGTTCAATTAATCATATTACTTAAGAACTCCCACTTAGATAGACATCCTCTAATCCTCTAAGTGATTCGTGATCCATATCAACTACACCATGTCCGATCATCACGTGAGATGGAGTAGTTTCAACGCTGAACATCAATATGTTGATCATATCTACTATATGATTCACGCTCAACCTTCGGTCTCCGTGTTCCGAGGCCATATCATTATATGCTAGGCTCGTCAAGTTTCACTGAGTATTCGCGTGTGCAACTGTTTTGCATTCGTTGTATTTGAGCGTAGAGCCTATCACACCCGATCATCACGTGGTGTCTCAAAGACGAAGAACTTTCGCAAGCGGTGCATACTCGGGAGAACACTTTTACTATGATAATTTAGTGAGGATCATCTTATAGTGCTACCGTCAATCAAAGCAAGATAAGATGCATAAAAGATAAACATCACATGCAATCAATATAAGTGATATGATATGGCCATCATCATCTTGTGCTTGTGATCTCCATCTCAAGCACCGTTGTGATCACCATCGTCACCGGCGCGACACCTTGATCTCCATCGTAGCATCGTTGTCGTTCGCCATCTATTGCTTCTCGACTATCGCTACCGCTTAGTGATAAAGTAAAGCATTACGTAGGCGATTGCATTTCATACAATAAAGCGACAACCATATGGCTCCTGCCGATTGCCGATAACTCGGTTACAAAACATGATCATCTCATACAATAAAATATAGCATCACGTCTTGACCATATCACATCACAACATGCCCTGCAAAAACAAGTTAGACGTCCTCTACTTTGTTGTTGCAAGTTTTACGTGGCTGCTACGGGCTTAGCAAGAACCGTTCTTACCTACGCATCAAAACCACAACGATAGTTTGTCAAGTTGGTGCTGTTTTAACCTTCGCAAGGACCGGGCGTAGCCACACTCGATTCAGCTAAAGTGAGAGAGGCAGACACCCGCCAGTCACCTTTAAGCACGAGTGCTCGTAACGGTGAAACCAGTCTCGCGTAAGCGTACGCGTAATGTCGGTCCGGGCCGCTTCATCTCACAATACCGCTGAGCCAAAGTATGACATGCTGGTAAGCAGTATGACTTATATCGCCCACAACTCACTTGTGTTCTACTCGTGCATATGACATCTACGCATAAAACCAGGCTCGAATGCCACTGCTGGGGAACGTAGTAATTTCAACAAATTTCCTACGCACACGCAAGGATCATGGTGATGCATAGCAACGAGAGGGGAGAGTATTGTCCACGTACCCTCGTGAGACCGTGGCGAAGCGTTATGACAACGCGGTTGATGTAGTCGACGTCTTCACGATCCGACCGATCCAAGTACCGAGCGTCGGCACCTCCGAGTTCAGCACACGTTCAGCTCGGTGGCGATCCCGGACTCGATCCAGCAAAGTGTCGGGATGAGTTCCGTCAAGACGACGGCGTGGTGGCGATGATGATGTTCTATCGCGCGAGGCTTCGCCTAAACTCCGTGACGATATGACCGAGGTGAAATATGGTGGAGGGGGCACCGACACGGCTAAGGAGCGATCACGAAGATCAACTTGTGTGTTATGGGGTGCCCCCGACCCGTATATAAAGGAGCAAGGGAGGGGCGGCCGGCCTAGGAGGGGCGCACCAAGGAGGAGTCCTACTCCCAGGGAGTAGGATTCCTTCCTTCAAGTAGTAGGAGTAGGAGTCAAGGAAAGGGGAAGAGAAGAGAAGGAAGGGGCAGCCCTCCCATAGTCCAATTCGGACTAGGCCTTGGGGGCGCCCAACCTCTCTCTCTCTTTCCCTAAAGCCCAATAAGGCCCATATACTCCCGGCGAATTCCGTAACTCTCGGTACTTGAAAAATAGCGAATCACTCGGAACCTTTCCGAACTCGAATATAGTCGTCCAATATATCGATCTTTACGTCTCGACCATTTAGAGACTCCTCGTCATGTCCCCGATCTCATCCGGGACTCGAACTCTTCGGTACATCAAAACTCATAAACTCATAATATAAGCATCATCGAAACCTTAAGCGTGCGGACCCTACGGGTTCGAGAACTATGTAGACATGACCTAGAACTATTCTTGGTCAATAATCAATAGCGGAACACGGATGCTCATATTGGCTCCTACATATTCTACGAAGATCTTTATCGGTCAAACCGCATAACAACATCGTTGTTCCTTTGTCATCGGTATGTTACTTGCGAGATTCGATCGTCGATATCAATACCTAGTTCAATCTCGTTACCGCAAGTCTCTTTACTCGTTCGTAATGCATCATTCCGTAACTAACTCATTAGCTACATTGCTTGCAAGGCTTATAGTGGCGTGCATTACCGAGAGGCCCGGATATACCTCTCCGACAATCGGAGTGACAAAACCTAATCTCAAAAATCGCCAACCCAACATGTACCTTTGGAGACACCTGTAGTACTCCTTTATAATCACCCGATTCACGTTGTGGACGTTTGGTAGCACCAAAGTGTTCCTCCGTAAGCGGAAGTTGCATAATCTCGTAATTACGAGGAACATGTATAAGTCATGAAGAAAGAAATAGCAACATACTAAACGATCAAGTGCTAGGCTAACGGAATGGGTCAAGTCAATCACATCATTCTCCTAATGATGTGATCCCGTTAATCAAATGACAACTCATGTCTATGGCTAGGAAACTTAACCATCTTTGATTCAACGAGCTAGTCAAGTAGAGGCATACTAGTGACACTATGTTTGTCTATGTATTCACACATGTATTATGTTTCCGGTTAATACAATTCTAGTATGAATAATAAACATTTATCATGATATAAGGAAATTAATAATAACTTTATTATTGCCTCTAGGGCATATTTCCTTCAGTGTTAATGCAGGAAGGGCACCCATTGGCGTATGTGAGCAAGGCTTTGGGTCCAAGGAATCAAACACTCTCGGTTTATGAGAAGGAATACCTAGCGATTTTGCTCGCTGTGGAACACTGGCGTCGGTATCTGCAATTGGCTGAATTCATTATCAAAACTGACCAACGCAGTTTAGCCAGTTTATCAGATCAACGACTGCATACCAAGTGGCAGCAAAAGGCCTTGACGAAGCTGTTAGGGTTACAATACAGTATTGTATACAAAAAAGGAGTAGAGAATCGTGCTGCAGATGCCCTGTCCAGAAAGCCACACACTGAAACTGAAATGATGCCGGAATTATTTCCCATAACAACGGTTCAACCAGCATGGCTCGATGATATTGTGCCAGCTACACCCAGGACAAGTTCTGCTATGATCTTCTATAGAAGATAGCCTCGTCAGGTGGTCAAGAAGGCAAGTTTTTATTGAAATCTGGACTGTTAAGAGTTGACAAATGACTTTAGTCCCACCTCGGATATGGGAGGGGGCTAGGACCGCCTTATAAGAAAGAGTGTCACACTCCCTTCAGGCTAGTCTTTTGGGATGTAGTGGGCTCTTTGCTTGTAGTGGTGTGTCCGATACGCACCGGAAACGTCCAAACATATGCCGGAGGTTGGGAGCTGGGCCTGGGACGCTAACAATTGGTATCAGAGCTGGGCCCAAGTCCGCCCTGTTTAGGGGGATGGGGTGTCAGAGACGCTGGCCATTGGACGTTGCTAATGACTTTAGTCCCACCTCGGATATAGGAGGGGGCTAGGACCGCCTTATAAGAAAGAGTGTCACACTCCCTTCAGGCTAGTCTTTTGGGATGTAGTGGGCTCTTTGCTTGTAGTGGTGTGTCCGATGCGCACCGAAAACGTCCAAACATATGCCGGAGGTTGGAAGCTGGGCCTGGGACGCTAACACAGGACCCCCACCAAAGTTTACAAATCTCACGAGAGTTTGCTTGCATTTTTCAAGGAAAAATGCTTAAAGTTTTCAGATCTACTGTATTACACAAGAAGTACCATCACTCCACTGATTTGCCCCCACTCCAGTTTGCACTTCTTTCCAATCTATGGCCCTCTGCCGCCGTAGAAATATCTTATTTGTCTCAAGGGAAACAGCACACGGGGGTTTCTTCTCAATACCATCTCATCAGCCGGCTAATCACTTGTGTAGTAGTCCCTCCGTTTGTTTTTATAAGACGTTTTAGACAGCTTACTTTGCACTGTTTTGAGCAGTGTCTGAATGTCTAAAACGTCTTATAACAATGAACAGAGGTAGTATTTTCTAATTTGCGTCAATCGGTGGCCGTTGTTTGTGGTGATCGGTGACGGACTGGTACGCCATCGCCAGCGCTAGAGCCTGTCATCAAATTCAAAACACACAAACATAAGTAATCATCACCGTTCCTCATGTCAACAAGTTTCTTGGAGTGAACTCTAGGAGTGCCATTGCTCAAGATAATTAAGATGTCCTGGTTCCTGGGACAAGAAAGCTTACAATGTGGTCATGGTCAGGGGGAGCATATATGCCCGTCGTCACTGTGGTTCGTCTCCTCGTGTTGCCTTTTGGTGGGTGTTCGATGCTCTTGAAGCCCGTAGGCACCACGACGATGGGCAATCCCACGAGGTTTCCCAGACAAACGAGCTCCCAGTCGGTCACATTGCCGATGAACGCGTCAACCGTGAAGCTCTCCTGGACCTCCCTGATCAGCCTACCACGCGCTCTCTGTGCCTGTTCGTCGCAATTCCATAATAAAACTAAGCTCGTTCGGATACAGTGAATAGGTATTGTCATTGTGTTTGGTTTGCTTGGTATATCACCTGTACATAGTCAACTGCTGGGACCAATCGTGCGCGACGGAGCTCCACCGGCCACTGGTCTTGAGCTTCGTAGTCATCGTCGTGCCCTTCGCGTTGCCACTTGTCAAAATGTGCAAGCATGTCGACGTCCATCGTGATGTTTAGAATGGATTGAACCGATTGTACGGTGTAGTTCAACTTGAAAGGCACAAGCTTAGCACCCTTGGCAGAAAGGACCTTGACAACCTAGTATTATGAAATCAAGAACAAAGTTTATCCGAGGATCAGATCAGGAACGAGCAATTTCATTACATGAACCAGACTGCCCAACACATTTAGGATCCCGGTTACCTCCATCTCAGCGCTGTCAAGATATCCAACAGTGAGTTTTGTGATGTCAACATGAAATGGGTCCTCTAAAGCAATTTCATGAGACGAGGGATCACCAGGATCCGCGCCACGGATTGCATCTAATACAATAGCACAGTCTGCTGCGCTTCTGCAGAAAGGACCGAGTTTGTCCTGCCATTTTACGATAATAAACTCATCATTTACAAGACCAGTCCAATCTGTAAGGGGAAATGAATAATTTGCATGGACATACCAGACTCTCAGAAAGGCTCATGACGCCGGTCCGTGCAACTGTTCCAAATGATGGGCGCAAAGCAGTTACTCCACATCTAGCAGCAGGATACGTTATGGATCCTGCCGTTTCTGAACCAATTGCAAAGGGAACCATTCCTAGGAGAGTGAAAAGAAGTTTCATTTAGTATACATATTATTCGTCTGGTTACAGGTGCAAATATGTTTACAAGTAAACCTGCACTGGTGCTAGCTGTTGGCCCTGCTGATGAACCAGTAGAAAATTCCTCAATGTTCCATGGGTTTCGTGTTCTTCCCCCAAACCATATATCATCATAGGCGAGTGAACCTGTCACAAGCTTCGCTACGAGGACTGCCCCAGCAGACTTCAATCTGTGGAAGGATGATACACATGGAACTCAGAGCACTGCTTAAACACAGAAAGTGACCATAGGTCGTGAATTTGGGCGCCTATTCATACTGTAGGGGTCTCCCTCGCAGTTTTATTTCAAAAACAAACATTGCTTAAGCACTATGCTGCAGGAGAAATGAACAAACCTTTTGTACACAAAAGCTTCCATATCAATAACTTGGTTCTTGAATGTCTTTGAGCCCCAAGTTGTATTGTAATGTGGTACTGCAATTATATCTTTCAGGCCATATGGAATGCCATGCAGGGGACCTAGTATGAGAAGTTGTCAGTACAACATTTATGTATTAGCATAGTAGATAGTACTGACACTGGATGGCCTTGCTTGCAACTAATTTCACATAATCGAAAGACTTCCCTCTTTGGAGTTTTAAAACACTTGTAAAAGGTTAAACTAGCGCAAGATACTACTGATCATCATTTTGTTCCACACCTCCTCAATAAAGTGAGAATCAATCTTAACAGGAAGCTATGTATACCGAAAAATGTTATCGATGAAACAAAAGATTTAGGAAAAATCAAAGAGCCATCTTATAATTCCCAGAAGATTTCTCACATAGTCACATACCAAGGTATTTTCCTTGCTCCAGCAAGTCATCTGCCTCTTTTGCTTGCTTGTATGCTAAATCTTCAGTGTATGTGATAACAGATTCAAGAACAGCACCATACCTAATGAAAATATCAAACACTACATGATTAAGAAATACTCCCTCCGTCCCATAATAGTGTCAAAAACGCTCTTATATTATGGGACGGAGGGAGTAATTCTCAATCTAATGTTATACTAATATAAGTCCATGTGAAAAATGCGAGGAAGAAAAAAAAAGCCAAACCTTTTTAATCTCCTTAAAAATACGTCAGTAAGTTCACGTGATGTTATTTTCTTTGTCCTAATAAGCTCCCCAAGCTCAATTATCTGACATGGAGATTGTCGAATCAAAAGAAATTCATTTGAAGTCCATAACCAATGTATGATAAAATGGTTAATAAAACTGACCGACATAAAGGCAATATCTTCATCATTACTAGGACGCTGTGTCATAGAGGTTTGAGGATAGTCGAACGTTTCACTCTCCTTGACTTTGCTTTTGCTACTCCAACTCCATGATGATTTGAAGACTAGAACAGAAGGGTCATGCAATCCACCATCCTTCATAGCCACCAACCTTCGGTTTTCTCTAAATGCAGGCACATTAAATTCTTTTGCGCCGTTTTCCATCTCACGTAGCTGGCAGAACCAAGCGGAGTATAGGTGGATAAAACAACAACGTTAACACCATAATTATTGGGAAAAAATACTAACACATCAGGACTTGAAATTATAAGGGAACCCTTCGTAAGTACTTTTGAATCGTTGAAAAAATCAGCATCGAAGTACTTCATGGACTCCTTCAAGGCAATCACACCGCCTACTGGTTCTTTTCTCGAAATATCTTTTGCAGAAATAGCATCCTTCGTGTCCTGAAAATATAGAGGTAAATCGATAGGCCCAGTAATCAAGAATTGAGAAGAACATTGCTAAATTTAACAGTAGAGAAGTCCATGCCTTCCAAATCTTGTGGTATTTGGAAACAAGATTATATGAGTGACTCTTCCCACTCGTTCGCAAGGGTAACCATGCGCATTTTGGTGGCCACGTGGCCCATGTCTGTTTCCACAAACATAATAAACCATAAGAAAGTTTCCTAAGAGCAGATTGTACATGAATCATTTGTGTCCTTATGGTCAAACACCAGACAATTAGAAGAAAAAAACATCAATCTGGAAAAAATGTGACAGTGTGGGAGCAAGGCCTAGTTAGTACTGGCATATGGCATGTACACCATTAAACCTGATCACTTCTTATCCTCAAAAGAACACCTACAGTCAGAAATCTGGGCACATCATTCCAACTAAGGCCCTGTTTGGTTCATAAGTCCTAGGACTTTTTCTAGTCCCAACTAAAAAGTCCCTAGTCCCTAAAAAGTCCCTCCCTGTTTGTTTCCAGAGACTAAAAAGTCCCTAGTCCCTTCCTAGAGGTTATTAAATAACCATGTTGCCCCTAGTATATAGAAAAATGACAATCAAACAACGCCATGGGATGGCGGGCCAATGGATGCATGGAGGGGCATTGTTGGAAAAGTCCCAAAAAGTCCCAAAAAAGGCTCTCCTTGAGAGTCTTCTTCATTTAGTCCCAAATGCCTAGTTTAGTCCCTAAAAAGTCCCTCCCGTTTGGTAAAAAGTTCTAAGAGGGACTTTTTCTAGTCCCTACACAAAAAAGTACCTGGAAACAAACACCCCCAAACTAATGGATAAATCCAACAGTAGGCCCAGCTATATTTATTGCCCATATTGCCACAGTCCAATAGAACCGCCGATATTTATATATAATATAGAAAAACTAAAGTGCCTGCAGAATGCAGTGTTAAGGCAGGAATCAGCCGTGAAATGTCAAAAACACTAGTACAACAAAAGCGAGGCTTATCGCGCAATCTAAAAAATGAGACCAACCCAAGGGCTAACCCTCGTTGGCTTTTTTTATAGGAGAAACTCCATAAGCACCGCGTGTCCGTTCCGGGACTCGAACTCGGGTGGGCTGGCAGCAACCTCAGCTGCCCAGCCAACAGGTCAACGCCCCGTCCTCCTTATCGCGCAATCTCATCCTTCATCGGCAATTTGACACCCCCACCACCTGAAAGAAAAAAAAATAACAGCCGACCTGGACGGCTTAACTGCGGTAGGGCACTCCAGGAAGCCGACAGTTCGCTGGTGCCAACTGCCAATCAGAGAGGCAAGGTCACGACATGAACAGTAGCATAGTACGAAGCCAAGCTAGTAGCCTAGTACGCCATTCGCTAATCGCTGAGCAATCACTGGCGTTCACGAAAGGCCACTTGCTGGTCTATCAATGAACGCGCTCGCCATCTGATTCTTTTTTAATCGACGATGAAGACCATTTCGTTGGTCTCAACTCAATCACCACGCTGCGCCACTATGCTGCTGGTGCTGAATCGAACAGAAGTAGTACTAAAATCGGCGTACCATGATGCCGCCGGTGACGCTGGCGATGCCGCCTCCTCCTTCTCCGGTGCCTCCTGTTCTGGGAGCGGCGGCGGCGGTTTTCAGGGCAGCGAAACAGAGGGCGGCGAGGAGGAGGAGGTGGTGGTGGAGACACGGCGGCGGGCGGCGGCCTCCACGTGGAATCCGCATGGCCGACACCTGGCGGGCGCCCGCGCGCGCCAGCCGGGGACCGATATTGAGGGGATTTAATGGAACAGGGGATCTCTATCCGCTGCTTGAGAGAGAGAAGATCCTGGTAATCGCCGGTGGCAGATTTAAGTAAGGTCTCCGCTGAAATCAGTGGGTCTCCTCGCGTTTTTAACAAACCACCAACTGCTGATTGCTGCTGCGCTTCGGCCGCGTCCTCCGCCTGCCGCGTGTCCTTGTGGGGACATCCCAACTACCCCCTACAACCAAGATATCGTTCACACATTTTTTCTTTCTGCTATTTTTTTAAACTTATCGAAACTTTTATTTAATCATCCCACCTGGGGATCTCGTCTGAGGGGCATAAGACGCCACACAGAATCTAACTTATTTGTCACAGCTTCCCTAACTACTAAGTGAGCGGTTGTATTAGCCTCGCGTCTAACCCACGACACCTTCCATCTCTCTCGTGATGCTAGCAGTTGCTTCACTTCCTCAACGATCGGTCCCAGCGGCGATAAGTCCTTCTCCGTGCTCTGGAGCTTACATACGATCTCTCGGCAATCCGTTTCAATGTGTAAACTGGGTATGTCGAGCTCTCCCGCTATCACGGCTGCCTCTCTGCAAGCCTGAAGCTCAACTCTCGTTGGGTTGTTGCACAGTGGGAGAAAGTGACACGCAACACTCATATATGCACCCTCATGGTTCCTGAATACCGCTCTAGTGCCGCCATCATTGCCCACCCTCGTCGTTGCACCATCTACGTTGGCCTTCACCCACCCCTCCTCTGGCGGTCTCCATTTCTCCCTAACCTCCGTTCTGGCTTGTTTGAACTTCCGACCATGAATAGACTGCCATTCCCCCATTAGATTGGAGACCCTCCTCGCGATTGCGTCCGCTTCCTCAATCCTCTGTCCGTCACGCGCGTTATTCCTTGCTAACCAGAGCGCATACGCCCCCTGTATGAGGACATCACATTCGTCATCTGATGCGTCCGCGAACCATGATAGTAGCCATCTCGACAAAGCACTCTGGGAGCTGACTGACGGTGGGATCGCCACCAGCACCCCTAATTCCAAATGCACTATCTTCCAAAACTTTACTGAATGGTAGCAGCCCCAGAATCTGTGGTAGTTTATTTCCTCTCGACTGCAAGCCGTACAGAAGACACCTGCCTTGATTTTCCTCCTCAATAGCTCCGACCCCACTGCTAGCCCGTCTCGGATCAGCCTCCACATATGCATTTTGACCTTGCCTAGTGCGACTGTATCCCACAAACTCAGCCAAGATTTGTGATCAGCCACCGAAGAAGAAGACTCTAGCCGACCCGAGCAGAGCCGTTTCTGACTCATGCGCAAGTGGTAAGCCGGCCGGACGGTAAAAACCCCATTCTTGGCATAATTCCAAGCCTGATAGTCCTCCATCTCCGACCCACCAACCGGGATTTGTATGATCTCTCGCGCCTCATCGTGGGAGAACATTGCCTGCACGTTGTTTATGTCCCACACAGAGCCATTTGCTTCGGGGCTCTGGGGCCTGATGGCTTACTGGTCACTGACTCGCGTTATCCCATTGATGTAGCTTTGGTCCAGGGGCTTCAAGCTACCATTCCTAGGGATCCAGTTATCATGGTGCACTTTGATTTTGGAGCCGTCTCCAATCCTCCATATCAGACCGTCTAGCAGTAGGTTTCGCCCGTGCAGTATACTCCTGAATGTGTAAGAGCCCCCACTTGGGCAGGTTGCATTAAGGACAGATCCATCCACGTAATACCGGGCTTTCAAGACCCTTGCACATAATGAGTTTGGCTCCTGGAATAATCGCTACGCTTGTTTGGCAAGCATAACTTGATTAAACGCCTCCGGGTCCCTAAAACCCATTCCACCTTCTTGATTTCTCGTGCACATTTTGTCCCAAGCGATCCAATGCACATTCTTTTTACCATTTGCCTCACCCCACCAGAAGTTAGAAGAAATAGATGACAGGTTCCCACACATTTTCTTCGTGAGTTGAAAACAACTCATGGTAAAAGTTGGTGTTGATTGCAGACCGAACTTAACGAGCACCTCTCTCGCGGTCTTGGATTGTCCTTGTCCTTTCCACCCAGAGACCTTCCCTCTTGCACCCTCCTTGACATATTTGAAGGTTCCATCCTTTGATCTCCCCACCACTGTAGGTAGTCCCAAATATCTTTCACTCAGGGCCTCCTCCGCAACTCCCAACACTTGTTTGAGTTCCTCTTTGCTTTCCTCAGATGTTCCTTTCCCAAAGAAAATTGCAGATTTCTGAAGATTGATTTTCTGCCCTGAGGTAGCCTCATACTCCTGTAGGATGGATCGAAGTGCCTCAAAATTTTCACGTGAGCCCTCAACAAAGACCACGCTATCATCAGCGAAGAGTAAATGAGTTACTGTTGGTCCGCTACTCCCAAATCCCAAACCCTTGATGTTCTTCTCCCTTTGTGCATGATTGAAAAGCGCTAAGAAACCCTCCACGCAGAATAAGAAGAGATATGGTGAGAGAGGATCACCCTGTCTTAGTCCTCTGGTAGGTTTAAAGCGATGAGAGAGGCCACCGTTCAACTTAACAGAGAAACTTGCTGATTTCACACACCTCATAAGCATCTCCGTCCAGTGACCAGAGAAACCAACTTTTAGCAACATCTTCTCAAGAAAATCCCACTCCAGTCTATCGTATGCCTTCATCATGTCCAGCTTTACCGCACACATAGGCTTCTTTATTTTCCTCTTTCTGATCGCATGTACACACTCATAGGCCACCAGTACATTATCTGTTATTAGCCTACCTGGCACAATAGCGCTCTGTTTGTCAGATATCATGAAAGGAAGCACAACTTTAAGGTAGTTGGCTAGTGCCTTTGCCGCTATATTATAAAGAACATTACACAGACTAATTGGGCGAAACTGTGAAAGTAACTCCGGTGAGTTTACCGTAGTTTTTCGAGTTACCTTTGATTTCTTTGCTAAAATAGAAAGGAGAACAGGCCAAGACGCCGAGGGACACTCTCCAAGGAGTGCACCCTAAGGGTGGACTTTGTTCTAAATCAGGCTGTTGGCTAGGTTGATACCTTTTAGTTGCCTAGCCCCCGAGCGTGGCCAGCTCCCGAGTGTGATGAAGTCACTAAGTTCACTACAACTTTCTGCCAAGTTAGAACAGTCAGAAGCACTCAAAGTAGTTATTGGGAATGCAAATTTTATTTCATTGAGTCAGAATTGGAAATGTTATTATGCTACAAAGAGAAGAAGAAACGTAATGACAAGAGTAAAGGAAAATCATGTGTAAAATCGGTGTAGGAGTGTTGTGTTCCCTGTAGCGTTCGTCTCTTCGCTTTTGAGGATGTCATACAGTCAGAAAGTGTTGTTGCTCAGCACTTGGGAGATTATGAATGGTCCTTCCCAAGGCGGAGTGAGCCTGTGGGATTTGTTTTGTCACAGACGGAGTACCAGGTCTCTGACTGCAAAAGTGCGTCCATGGACATGCCGACTGTGATACCTTCGCAACATTTGTTGATAAACAGCGGAGCAAGCTCTCGGTCTTCCCCTAGAAGATCGATCCCATCTTAGCGTGCTTCCTCTGCTTCGGCTTCTGCGTATGCCAGCACTTGGGATGAATCATGGAGCACATCAGCTGGCATAATTTCTTTCGCTCCATACACCATGAAAAAAAGGTGTGAACTGAGTGGATCTGTTTGGAGTCATCCGCATGCTCCATTGCATCGAGGGGAGTTCTTTGACCCATGCTCCGGATACTCTCTCAAGTGTAACAAGTAAGCATGATGGTAACCCCTGGAGGATCAAGCCATTGGAACGCTCCACCTGCCCATTTGATTGAGAATGTGCTACGAAAGCGAAGTGCACATGGATGCCATGGGTCCAGCAGAATTTCTTAAACTCCTGTGACGCGAAGTTTGTCCCATTATCGGTGATGATATCATGGGGTATGCCGAATTGGAAGATAATCCCTCTCATGAAGTTGATTGCAGTGGACGAGTCTAGCTTGGTCACCGGCTTTGCTTCGATCCACTTGGTGAACTTGTTGACTGCCACCAGCAAATGTGTGGAGCTGTTGGGTGCCATTTGGAATGGTCAAGCATATCCAAACCCCAAGTCGTGAATGGCCAGGCATGTGGGATTGTCTTTAGCTTGGAAGCTGGCATGTGCGGCTGTCGGGCATACATCTGGCAGGGGAGACACTTGCGAACAAGCTCAGTGGTGCCGGCATGAGCAGTCGGTGGGAAGAAGCCGGCTCGAAACACCTTAGCGACCAAGGCCTTCGAAGAGGCATGATGTCTGCAGGTGCACGAGTGAATACCCGCCAGGATTTTCCATCCTTCCTCCAGAAAGTTGCATCGCTGTTTGATGTCAGTCGGATTGAACTTGTACATCTCTTCTTGAATGATTGTGTGTGCCTCTGATATGCGGACAATTTGCTCTGCTTCTACTTCATCTTCAGGGAGCTCCTTCCAGAAAAGGTATGCTACGAATGGCACAGTCCAATCGGGATTGATTACCAGGACTTCCTGAATCAGGTTGATGCTTCTAGTATATGTACTGCTTCACCATATTCTGCCCTGGCCGACTGCTCTAGGTTATTCGGGTCAACATATGGGTTTCCTACCACAGTCGGCTCATGCAGGTGTTCTAGGAAGACTCCGAGTGGAACCAAATTTGGCCAATGTGTCAGCCGCCTCGTTTTCTGCTCTCCGGATGTGCACCAGCTCCAACCCTTCAAATTTTCCTTCCAGTTTTTGGACGGCTACATAGTAAGCGGTCATTGATTCACTCCTGACATCCCACTCCTTCATCACTTGTTGTATAACGTGATCCAAATCATTCTGACCAGCGGGCGGTAATTTCGAGTGAGATTGCCATTCGGAGTCCATGTAGCACTGCTTCATACTCTCCTGGATTGTTATTAGATGCCACGAAATGGATCTGCAAGACATAACTTAGCTTGTCACCCTTGGGGGAAATGAGGATGACTCTGGCTCCTGCTCCAACCATCATTTTTGATCCATCAAAGTACGTATTCCAATGGTCTGAATGTTGCTGACTAGGTGGATCTTGGTATTCTGTTCATTCTGCTATGAAATCAGCGTGTGCATATGATTTGATTGCTTTCCTTGGCTCATACTTGAGGTCATGTGCTAGCAGTTCAATTTCCCACTTAGCCACTCGGTTGGTGGTGTTTCGGTTGTTAATGATATCCGAGAGTGGTGTTGAACTGAACACTATGATCTGATGTTCTTGGAAGTAATGAGCCAGCTTCCGTGCTGCCAAAAGGACTCTGCAGAGTAGTTTCTGGTAGTGTGGTTACCTTTGTTTTGATGCGGTAAGGACCTCGTTGAGATGGTATATAGACCAATGTACCTTTTGGGCCTTGCCTTCTTCTTCTCTTTCAACAGTGAAGACCACACTAACCACTTGGTTGGTGGCTGCAAGGTAGAGGAGCATGGGCTCCGACTTCCTTGGAGATGCAAGTACTGGCCGCATGGACAGCATCCGCTTCAAATCATCAAAGACTGACTGGGTCTCCGGGATCCAGTTGAAATTGTCCGATTTCTTCATCAGTCGGTAGAGAGGAATGGCCTTCTCCCCGAGTCTAGAAATGAACCGATTGAGCGCAGCTAAGCACCCGGTCAGTTCCTGGACATCCTTCAATTCCTTTGGCTTACTCATATTCAGGATTGTGTCGACCTTCTGTGGGTTTTCCTCGATCCCCCGTGTGGATACAAGGAAACCAAGAAACATTCCTGCAGGGACTCCGAACATGCACTTGTTAGGATTCAATCGGATGTTGTACCTTCTGAGGTTAGCGAACGTCTCAGCAAGGTTAGTAAGAGATCATATCCCTTGGCCCATTAAACAATGATGTCATCAAAATACGCATGAACATTGCGTGGTATCTGCTTATGCAAGCAAGTCTAGATGGTACGTTGGTATGTGGCTCCGGCATTATTTAGACCAAATGGCATGGTGATGTAGCAGAAAACACTGAATGGTGTGATGAATGCAATATTCAACTGATTTGACACTTTCAGCTTAGTCTGATGATAGCCGGAATAGGCGTCCAAGAAGCACAACCTTTCGCACCCAGCGGTAGAGTCCTTGAGACACACTCGGATAGCGTGGCAAGGGAAAGTGCTCCTTGGGACACACCCGGTTAACGTCCTTCTACACCACACATGTGCGCCAAGTTCTATTTTTCTTGGGGAAAATGGCTTGATTCACCGCCCACTCCGAGTGTTCAACTTCCCGTATGAATCCCGCATTCAATAGCTTAGCGATCTCCTAGTCGAGCGCCTAGCGCTTGAGGTCAGCGAATCGATGAAGAGTATTCTTAACGGGTTTCGCTCTTGGGAGCATATGCAGTCGGTTCTCAGTCAGCTCCCTTGGGATTCCAGGCATGTTAGAGGGTTGATGACCCACAAGTATAGGGGATCAATTGTAGTCCTTTTGATAAGTAAGAGTGTCGAACCCAACAAGGAGTAGAAGGAAATGACAAGTGGTTTGCAGCAAGGTATTTTCTGCAAGCACTGAAATTGTCGGTAACAGGTAGTTTGATTGTAACATCCCAATTTTCAATTTGGAATGTTATACATTAGGTCATCATGCATATCATATTTTTCTCGCATTTTCCGATCCTAGAAAATTTCACGCAACTCAAGGACCCTCGGAGAGAGTTGGAAGTTTCATTATTTTCATATTTGGGATTTCTCAAATTTTGATAATGGGATCATTCGGATTTATTTAGTTATCTTCACAAGTTTTTCCGATATAAAAAGTTAAAGAGAGGGAATAATATGACTTTCTCAACATTTAGGAAAAATGAAGATATTATAAATAAATCAAAATTTTAGTTTTGAGGATTTATTTGCTTTAGGCAAAAATGAGCATTTTAAAAATATATGCATATTGCCCGTTTTTAAAGTTCATTTTGTTCGACTCATTTTAGGAGTCGGGAAAATTAATTTTATTAAATTCGAGTTCGTTTGGTTTTATTTTAAATTCGTTTAGTTTTTGTTAAAAAAAAAACGCCGCGCCGCACGCTGGGCTAAGGCCCAGCCTGCCCAGCCGCCCGCCCACCTCCTCTCCCCTCGCGCCGCTGCTGGAGGTCTCCGCCGCCGACGCCCGCCGCCAGAGTCCGGACCGACCCGCCGGCCGCCCCCTTCCCAAGGCGCCACCCCCTCCTATTTAACCGCCACCCCCCCTTCTCCTCATCCTGCGGCCGCCTCCAACCCGAGCCGCCCGCGCCTCCACTCAAGACGAGGCCGGCCGCCTCCCGCCGTCGCCGAGCCTCGCCGCCCTCTCGCCCGCCGACCCTCCCGACCCCGCGGACCCGCCCCCGGGAGCCCCGCCGAGGTAGCCGCGCGCAATGCCTCTCCCGATCCGGTTTCTTTAGAAAACCCGATCCGTTTTTTTGAAGATGTTCGGTTTTTAAAAAACCCTAGATGGTTTTTATTTTTTCGGTTTTCTTATTTAATGAACGCTCACCGAACCGCTCGTTTCAATGAATGTGTTCGTTGGATTAGTTCTGTTAACAAACGTCCGCTATTTAATCCGTTCGTCGTTTTCTTTTAATCGGATTTAATCCGTTATTTTTTCGATTCGATTTCGATCCGATTTTCAAATCTGTTTATTTTCTCGCTCGCTTATCGGAATCGGTGATTCAAGCGCTGGAGTTTCACATTAAACCGCCGTTCCGACTACCCTACTTACACAGAGTTTTGCTACTGTGAAATTTTGACCTAGTTTCAGATTGCTAAACCGAGTCATTCTCTCTCGAGTTTCGACTTTCGATGCTTTATTTGATTCGATTCTTTTTGCAACTGGGTTCTTAGGTTGAACTATCCGTTAGATCTTTTATTCGAGTTTTCCCGTGCATTAGATGAGTACTTATTGTATGCTTGTTGTTTGTCTGCGTTAGATCACCCGAGTGCGCCGCTTGTTACTTCAATCTCTAGGTCTCATGGATCATCGCAAGGCAAGTAACAATTGATCATACCTTTTCTATTACCCAGTTTTATTGCATTAGATCAAACCTCAAACACTTGCATGTTTAGGATCTAATTAAATTGTGGGTTGGGAAGTAGATTTGAGGTAGTACCTATTACCTGTATTACTTATGAAACCTTGGGAGTTACTTCTACGCTTGCTTTTATGCCATGCTATGCTAGTAGACGTGGATTGGGTGAGTGAATATCCATGACAGATGTGAGATTGTTAATTAATGGTTTATCTAAGGTGGCAACCTAAACACACATCTGGGTGGATTGAGGCACCTGGTTTCCATCAGACTTACTCAGATTTCTTGGACCGCCACCTGTGCTCTAAGGGATCATAAGATTATTCAAACTGAAACTTCCGTGTGCAGCCACAAGCCAATTATGGGCTCTGGCGTAGTTGACTAAGTTGTGCGAACTCTTACGGGTAGGCTAGCTGATGTAGGGGATGTAGGTTGGTACGGTCTACCCACATGTAAGGTGCTAGCGCTTCGAAGACTATGTCTCGGTCATCCGTCTCTCAAACACCATGTAGTGCGAGAACCAAGCGGAGGCGATCGAGTCTTGTGGGGAAAAGTGCATAAACCTCTGCAGAGTGTATAAACTAATCATGATTAGCCGTGTCCCTGTTATGGACGTTTTGAGTATCTGGTAATTGAATATCATGTGAATCTCAACATGTTACTTCTAATAAATGTATTGGGTTTTGATGAGTACTTTTAATTGGGATTGAGGATGTGTCAACCATTCTCAATGTTTAACAACCACCATGATAGTTAAATAAAATTATTCCTTTGTTGTAGGGAAAACTAACTTTATGCAAAATGTAATCAGAGAGCCTTACCACCAGCCATATATGCATGTAGTATAGGCTTATTCTTTCATTACTCTCTATGTGTTACATTGCCAAGATATTCCATGTCTTGAATTTTTGGGCTGCAACTTTCACGCTATGCACTTTTCGAATGATTTAGTAAGGTGTTAGGTCGTGGTTCTATACTCGGTGATGCCGATGGAGTTGATGGACTCACTTATCTTCCAAGCCTTCCGCTGTTATTATTAGATGGCCTTAAGCCATATTATTGTATTAAGTTCCTTTGTGGACAACGATGTAATAAGTGTGTGATTGCTACTCGCTATAAATCCTTCAAATCATTGTGTGGTGTCAAGATTATTGATCCAGGATGACATCGAGCACGAGACTTGATCCATTCGGGTCTGGTCGCCACAGAGAATGGTATCGAGCACACGCCGATCGTAGGACACGACCACTAAGTTAAAGCCATAGATCACTACTCTTCCCATTTTCTAACTCCTCATATTTTCTACTCTTTAGGATGACGGACGCGAAGATCAAGTACACCCAACCAGATGAAGGCACACCTTTTGGATTTCACTTGAAGGAAGTTACCAAGTACCTGAGCATTGGACTACCAGGTTTCACCGGAACTTTCAATGCCACTCTGCCTGAAGAGGAGCGCTGGAAGATTCAAGCTCACGTTCCAGGAAGGACATTCGCCCCAATCACCAAGCCTATAGATAGTGTTTTCAGTGCACCAACTTGGAGCCTAGGAAAGAGCATGGCAGCTCACATCACCATGGGACGCATTGGAGAAGTTTATCAAGAAGACCTCAAGGACACTATCTACCAGATTTGCGGACGCCGAGATGACAAATGGGACATAGTCAGCACCAAGAAGGATAGGTCCATTGCAGCTTTCATCCAGGAGTTAAATCAGCACATTCGACGCCAGGAGAACCAAATGTGCAATGATATGTTGGAGTTGCAGAATGCAAAGGGAAGGATCATCGAACTGGAAGGAGAACTAAAGACTACGCGCAAGGACTACATGGACGAGATCGTAGCTCTAGCAAGACACAATAACGATCTTAAGTACGAGATCGAAGAACTCAAGAAGAAGTTGGCGCTCAGGAATGAAGACCAGTATGTCGATTGTCCAAGCGACTACATCAACATCGACGACACCGATTCGGATCCAAGTGAACCCGACTTTGAAGACGAAGCTGGAGCAGACATCATGGAGTCTTCCACCGGTTCAAATTAGTAGAAGTCCTCCACATATTAGTAGTATTCCCTCCATGTAAATATCATAGTACACTCACTTTTGCGATAGTTAGATCGTTGTAAGCCCTTGTTTGATTGAATGAAGTGATTTTGTGTGCATTTGCTCATGTGCATTTGGGTAGTGATTCCCCTTAGACCTCAATCTATTCTAAATTTCGTCTTTTCTAAACCCATCGATGCCTCCAGACGCGACCCGGATTCGCTTTTCCGCCAGAGATCACCCAACTGATTCAGCATCAGAATACCCTGATTCAAACATTGGTGCAGAACCATGGCAACAACAACAACAATAATAACCCACCGCCACCACCACCTGCGGACCACTTGACTCGTTTCCTTAGACTGAATCCGCCGGTGTATTCCAGTAGCACCGAGCCGATTGTGGCAGATGATTGGCTCCGCAAGATAGGAAGGAGTTGACCACGCAGGATGCATGATGGAGAAAGAGTAAAGTTTGCAGCGCATCAGCTTGAAGGACCCCAGCAGAACATGGTGGGAGAATTTCACACCACTTACCTCGAGACACCGCCACATGGGATCAGGCCAGCAAGCTTTTCAGACCGCCCATGTTTCAGCAGGAGCTATGGCTATGAAGAAGCGTGAGTTTCGAACTTACGCCAAGGAGGAAGGACTGTTGGCGGTCGTGGATGACTTTAGTAAATTAGCACGTTATGCCCCGGATGACGTTACTACTGATGCAGCTAAACAGAGAAGTTTCTAGAAGGACTGAATGATGAGTTCAGCATGCCGTTGATGGTAGCAAGTTTCAACAACTACTAGGAGTTGGTAGACCGAGCCCTCATGATTGAAGGAAAGCAGCAGACAAATTGAGAACCGCAAGAGGAAGTATGGACAGGGAAGTATAACTCGAGCCCAAAGAAGCCCGTTATACCCCTAAATCAGGAATTCAGTTTCAGATACCCATGGAGGAGGTAATTCGCATAACCATAATGGCACTAAGAATGGGAACGGAATGGAGGAAGCAATGGATGAACCGCACCAACCCGTCAACACCATCCAAGGTAGACTGAGTCACATTACTTGCTTTAAGTGCCGCAAGATCTGGGCATTATGCCAATGATCGCCCGTAGGCCGAATGGAAATGGCAATGGAAGCTCGAAAGAAGCCCAACCCTTTCAACAGGGGACGGGTGAACCACATTGATGTGGAGGAGGTTGAAGATCAGCCCGATGCACGAATCGGTAAGTTTTGGTTAAGTCATTTATCGCAGTTGTTCTTTTCGACTTGGTGCATCGCATTCATACATATCAAGGGATTTGTGGATAAGTACAAGTTACCGACCCAAGCCCTTAGGTCACCCATGCTAGTAACCTCACCCGAGCAGAGTACATGGCTAGTAAATGGTGTGATCGATCGCCATTAAGGATTGGACACTATGTTTTCCCCTCGGACCTAATAGTTCGGAATCCCAAGGATTGGATGTGATATTAGGAATGGATTGGCTATCAAGGTATGGAGGAAACATAGATTGCACCACAAAGTCAATTTTGCTCACCACACCAGAAGGAAGAAGGATCAAGTATGTATCACGGCACGAGCCGAGGAGAGCACAAGTTAATTGCTTATCAGGAGTGGTGCAGGAAGAAGTACCAGTGGTGAAGGATTTTCCTGATGTATTTCCTAAGAGTTGCGGTGAATGCCACCGGATAGAGACATTGAGTTTTTGATCGAGCTGTTGCGTGAACAGGCCCGATATCGAAGCGACCGACAGGATGCCCGCATGAGATTTGGCGGAAATCAAGAAGCAGATTAAGGAACTATTGGATAAAGGTTTTATTCGCCCAAGTTCTTCTCCTTGGGGATCACCCGTATTGTTAGTGGAGAAGAAGGATGGATCGTTAAGAATGGTTGTTGATTATCGTGGATTGAATGAAGTCACAATCAAGAACAAGTACCCACTGCCTATGAAAAATGATCTATTTGACCGTTTGCAAGGAGCTAAGGTGTTTTCCAAGATCAATTTACGATCAGGGTACCATCAGTTGAAGATTCGGGAGCAAGACATACCCAAGACAGCGTTTACCACGAGATATGGACTGTATGAGTATACCGTTATGTCATTTGGACTGACTAACACACCAGCCTATTTCATGAACCTGATGAACAAAGTGTTTATGGAATTTTTGGATAAGTTCGTTGTGGTGTTCATTGATGACATTTTGATTTTCTCAAAGAATGAAGAGGAACACAAGGAACATTTGCGATTGGTTTTGGAGAAACTGAGGGAACACCAGTTGTATGCCAAGTTCAGCAAATGTGAGTTTTGGCTAAAGGAAGTTGGATTTCTCGGACATGTTATATCCGGAGAAGGAATAGCAGTTGACCCCACAAAGGTTGAGACCGTAACCAAATGGGAAGCACCAACGACAGTTGGAGAGATTCGGAGTTTCCTTGGACTCGCAGGATACTACCGAAGATTCATTGAGAATTTCTCAAGGATTGCTAAGCCTATGACTGAATTGTTGAAGAAGGAAAACAAATTCATATGGACTGAGGACTGTGAGGCAAGTTTTCAGGAGTTGAAGAAAAGATTGGTTACCTCACCAGTTTTGATATTGCCAGATCAGACCAAGGATTATGAGGTGTATTGTGACGCTTCACGTCGAGGACTTGGAGCAGTGCTTATGCAGGAAGGAAGAGTTGTTTTGTACGCTTCACGACAACTTAAGCCCCATGAGTTGAATTATGCCACACATGATTTGGAGTTAGCAGCCACAGTGCATGCCTTAAAGACATGGAGACATTTTCTCATTGGAAATCATTGTGAAGTATATACGGATCACAAGAGTTTGAAGTACATCTTCACACGTATGAATTGAATCTCAGCAAGAGGAGATGGTTAGAGCTTATCAAGGATTACGATATGAGATTGCATTATCACCCGGAAAGGCTAATGTCAAAGCAGGCGCATTGAGCCGTAAGAGCCACGTCAATACCCTAATGATGGGAGGGATACCCAATGAGTTAGCCGAGGACCTTCGAGAGCTATGTTTGGAAATAGTTCCAGAGGCTATGTAGCAGCATTGAGATTCAATCGACATCGATGGACAAAATCGAGAAGCCCAAAAGGCAGATAAGGAAGTTGCCTCTATAAAGGAGAAAATGAGCAAAGGAAAAGCTAAAGGATTTCGTGAGGATGAGCACGATACCCTATGGTTTGAAGACCGTGTTTATGTGCCCAATGACCCGTAGATCGGGAAGTTGATTTTACAAGAAGCCCATGATTCACCCTATTCGATTCACCCAGAAATACCAAGATGTATTTGGATTTGAAGAATATTTTCGGTGGACCGAAATGAAGAAGGATATTGTGGAGTATGTAGCAGTTTATGACGTATGTCGAAAGTAAAGGCAGAGCATCGAAGCCAGCAGGATTGTTACAACCATTGCCGATACCGAATGGAAGTGGGATAAACTAGGCATGGATTTCATCACAGGTTTGCCAAAGACCCGCTCAGATATGACTCGATTTGGGTCATAGTCGACCGTTTGACTAAGGTAGCTCATTTCATTCCAGTCAAGACTACCTATAGCAGTGCTAAGTTGGCAAAGATATACATGACCAGAATTGTGTGCTTACACGGAGTTCCGAGGAGCATCGTATCAGATAGAGGAACCCAATTTACCTCGAAATTTTGGAACCAGTTGCACGAAACATTGGGAACTAGATTGGAATTCAGTACAGCTTTCCACCCACAGACCGATGGACAGACTGAGAGAGTCAATCAGATTTTGGAAGATATGCTGAGAGCTTGTGCACTAGATTATGGATCTAGTTGGGATGATAATTTGCCGTATGCAGAATTTTCCTACAACAACAGTTACCAAACCAGCTTGAAGATGGCACCTTCGAGGCTCAGATGGGAGAAGGTGCAGGACACCGTTGTCATGGGACTAAACCGAGATCGCCATTGTTTGGACCAGATTTGATTAAGGAGTCGGAACAGAAGGTTAAGTTGATTCGAGACAGGCTCAAGGTAGCCCAGTCCAGACAGAAGAGTTATGCCGATTCGAAGTGCAAAGTGATTGAGTATGAAGTTGGAGATAGAGTATATCTTAGAGTATCCCCGCTTCGAGGAGTTAAGCGTTTTGGAGTTAAAGGAAAGTTAGCCCCACGTTTCGTTGGACCATATAAGATTTTGCAATGCATGGGAGAAGTTGCTTATAAGTTGGAGTTGCCAGAAGGACTGTCAGGAGTTCATGATGTATTCCATGTTTCTCAGTTGAAGAAATGTCACCCCGAGATAGCAGAGGTACCGTTAAGAGACACAGTACACTTGGAAGCAATTCATTGAAGGATGACTTAACATATGAGGAAAAACCGGTTAAGATTCTCGATTATGCTAGCAGAGTTACCCGCAGCAAGGTTATCAAGTTTTGCAAAGTTCAGTGGAGCCACCACACTGAGGATGAAGCCACCTGGGAAAGAGAGGAAGTTTTGCTTAAGGACCACCCTCACCTATTTTCTAGCCAACCCGAATCTCGAGGGCGAGATTCATATTAAGGGGGTAGGTTTGTAACATCCCAAATTTTCAATTTGGAATGTTATACATTAGGTCATCATGCATATCATATTTTTCTCGCATTTTCCGATCCTAGAAAATTTCACGCAACTCAAGGACCCTCGGAGAGAGTTGGAAGTTTCATTATTTTCATATTTGGGATTTCTCAAATTTTGAAAATGGGATCATTTGGATTTATTTATTTATCTTCACAAGTTTTTCCGATATAAAAAGTTAAAGAGAGGGAATAATATGACTTTCCCAACATTTAGGAAAAGCGAAGATATTATAAATAAATCAAAATTTGGTTTTGAGGATTTATTTGCTTTAGGCAAAAATGAGCATTTTAAAAATATATGCATATTGCCTGCTTTTAAAGTTCATTTTGTTCGACTCATTTTAGGAGTCGGGAAAATTAATTTTATTAAATTCGAGTTCGTTTGGTTTTATTTTAAATTCGTTTAGTTTTGTTTTAAAAAAAAGCGCGCGCCCGCCCTTTGGGCCAAGGCCCAACCGCCCACCGCCTGCCCACCTCCTCTCCCACTCGCGCCAAGGCTGGAGGTCTCCGCCGCCAAGACGCGCCTGCCGCCGGGAGTCCGGCTCGGACCCGGCTGCTGCCCCCTTCCCAAGGCGCCCGACCCCCTCCTATTTAACCGCCCCCCCTTCTCCTCATCCTGCCGCCGCCCTCCAACCGAGAGCCGAGCCGCCTCCACCGCTTGAGGCCGCCCGAGGCCGCCTCCCGTCTGGAACCCCTCGCCGCTCCCGCCTCGCCGACCCCTCCCGACCCGCGGACCCGCGCCCCGAGCCCACGAGCCCGCCGAGGTAGCCGCCGCCGCAACCCCGATCCGGTTTCTTTAGAAAACCCGATCCGCTTTTTTGAAGATGTTCGTTTTTAAAAAACCCTAGATGGTTTTATTTTTTCGGTTTTCTTATTTAATGAACGCTCACCGAACCGCTCGTTTCAATGAATGTGTTCGTTGGATTAGTTCTGTTAACAAACGTCCGTTATTTAATCCGTTCGTCGTTTTCTTTTAATCGGATTTAATCCGTTATTTTTCTGATTCGATTTCCGATCCGATTTTCAAATCTGTTTATTTTCTCGCTCGTTTATCGGAATCAGGTGATTCAAGCGCCTGGAGTTTCGTTACGAAACCGCCGTTCCGACTACCCTACTTACACAGAGTTTTGCTACTGTGAAATTTTGACCTAGTTTCAGATTGCTAAACCGAGTCGTTCTCTCTCGAGTTTCGACTTTCGATGCTTTATTTGATTCGATTCTTTTTGCAACCAGGGTTCTTAGGTTGAACTATCTGGTTAGATCTTTTATTCGAGTTTTCCCCGTGCATTAGATGAGTACTTATTGTATGCTTGTTGTTTGTCTGCGTTAGATCACCCGGAGTGCGCCGCTTGTTACTTCGAATCTCTAGGTCTCGCGGATCATCAGCAAGGCAAGTAACAATTGATCATACCTTTTCTACTACCCAGTTTTATTGCATTAGATCAAACCCTCAAACACTTGCATGTTTAGGATCTAATTAAATTGTGGGTTGGGAAGTAGATTTGAGGTAGTACCTATTACCTGTATTACTTATGAAACCTTGGGAGTTACTTCTACGTTTGCTTTTATGCCATGCTATGCTAGTAGACGTGGATTGGGTGAGTGAATATCCATGACAGATGTGAGATTGTTAATTAATGGTTTATCTAAGGTGGCAACCTAAACACACATCTGGGTGGATTGAGGCACCTGGTTTCCATCAGACTTGCCTGTATTTCTTGGACCACCACCCGTGCTCTAAGGGATCATAAGATTATTCAAACTGGAAACTTCGTGTGCAGCCACAAGCCAATTATGGGCTCTGGTGTAGTTGACTAAGTTGTGCGAACTCTTACGGTAGGCTAGCTGATGTAGGGGATGTAGGTTGGTACGGTCTACCCACATGTAAGGTGCTAGCGCTTCGAAGACTATGTCTCGGTCATCCGCTCTCAAACACCATGTAGTGCGAGAACCAAGCGGAGGCGATCGAGTCTTGTGGGGAAAAGTCGCAAACCTCTGCAGAGTGTATAAACTAATCATGATTAGCCGTGTCCCCGGTTATGGACGTTTTGAGTATCCGTAATTGAATATCATGTGAATCTCAACATGTTACTTCTAATAAATGTATTGGGTTTTGATGAGTACTTTTAATTGGGATTGAGGATGTGTCAACCATTCTCAATGTTTAACAACCACCATGATAGTTAAATAAAATTATTCCTTTGTTGTAGGGAAAAACTAGCTTTATGCAAAATGTAATCAGAGAGCCTTACCACCAGCCATATATGCATGTAGTATAGGCTTATTCTTTCATTACTCTCTATGTGTTACATTGCCAAGATATTCCATGTCTTGACCCGTTTTGGCTGCAACTTTCACGTTGCGAGACTTTTAGACGATTTAGTAAGGTGTTAGGTCGTGGTTCTATACTCGATGATGCCGATGGAGTTGATGGACTCACTTATCTTCCAAGCCTTCGCTGTTATTATTAGATGGCCTTAAGCCATATTATTGTATTAAGTTCCTTTGTGGACAACGATGTAATAAGTGTGTGATTGCTACTCGCTATAAATCCTTCAATCTTGTGTGGTGTCGAGATTATCGATCCGAGGATGACACTGAGCACAGAGACTTGATCCATTCGGGTCTGGTCGCTACATTGATAGCAAGATAATTGGTAACAAGCAAGTAACGATAATGGTAAATAAAGTGAAGCAAGGTAGCCCAATCCATTCGTGGCAAAGGACAGGCCAAAACGGTTTCTTATAATAGGAAAAGTGTTCTTGAGGGTACATGGGAATTTCATCTAGTCACTTTCATCATGTTGGTTTGGTTCGTGTTCGCTACTTTGATAATTTGATATGTGGGCGGACTAGTGCTTAGGTGATGTTCTTACTTGAACAAACCTCCTACTTATGATTAACCCCCTCACAAGCATCCACAACTATGAGAAAAGTATTAAGAAAAAATCTAACCATAGCATTAAACATTTGGATCCAAATCGGTCCCTTACGAAGTAGCACATAAACTAGTGTTTAAGCTTCTGTCACTCTAGCAACCCATCATCTAATAACTACTCCACAATGCATCCCCTTAGGCCCAAATGTGGTGAAGTGCCATGTAGTCGACGTTCACATACACCACTAAGGGAATCACAACATACATATCATCAAAATATCGAACACATATCAAGTTCACATAATTACTTGCAACAAGATTTCTCCCGTGACCTCAAGAACAAAAGTAACTACTCACAAATGATAATCATGCTCAAGATCAGAGGGGTATTAAATAGCATAATGGATCTGAACATATAATCTTCCACCAAATAAACCATATATTAATCAACTACAAGATGTAATCAACACTACTAGTCAACCACATGTACCAATCTGAGGTCCCGGTACAAAGATTGAACACAAGAGATGAACTAGGGTTTGAGAGGAGATGGTGTTGTTGAAGATGATGTTGATGGCGATTGGCCTCCCAAAGATGAGAGGGTTGTTGGTGATGACGATGGCTTCGATTTCCCCCTCCGGGAGGGAAGTACCCCCGGCGAAATCGCTCCGCCGGAGGGAAAACGCTCCTACCCAAGTTCTGCCTCAAGATGGCGGTGCTCCATCCTGAAATTCCTCTCCATATTTTTTTCTAGGTCAAAATGACCTATATACCAGAAGATGGGCACCGGAGGTGGGCCGAGGAGGGCACAACCCACCAGGGCGTGCCTGGGGCCCCAGGAGTGCCCTGGTGTCTTGTGCTCACCAAGGTGGCCCCCTCCAGTAGTTATTTGCTCTAGTATTTTTTATATATTCCAAAACCATTCTCCGTAAATTTTCAGCTCATTTGGAGATGCGCAGGATAGGTAGCTCTGGCGTAGCTTTTTCAGGTCCAGAATTCCAGCTATCGACATTCTCCCTCTTTGTGTAAACCTGGCATATTATGAGATAAAAGGCATTAGAATTACTCCATAAAGCATTATTATGCATAAAAACATCATCAATAACAGTAGGAAAACATGATGCAAAATGGACGTATCAACTCCCCCAAGCTTAGTCCTCAAGCGAAAAACCGATATCAAAAAACATGCCCACATGCTTAGAGAGAAAGGGTTCGATAAAAACAAAATACGGACATATAAGCATCATGCTTATTATTATTATAACAACAAAGAACTTTAATATAAAACTTTATCACAAAACTTTTATCATATAACTTCTATCATATAGCTTCTCATGAACAAGTAACAATTCATCACAACATTGAAGTATAAAGCATAAACTTTATTGAAAACCAACAAACTATGTTCCCAGTCAACTTTGCAACTACAATTCATCATATTTTCAGGAAGGGTCTTCTATCGGAGCCTTTTGGCAAGTCCACATACTCAGCCATCATATAGTCTTCTATGATGGCTAACACTCACCTCATACGCATGAGCAAAAAGTTTCAACCAGACACATAGGACAATAGGGGCTTATAGTTTCGCCTCCCAACGTATTCACCTCAAGGGTGATGTCAACAACAATAATTCATGCTCACTCACATCCAACTATATATATGTGCCTAGATCTTTCCTCACAACATGATGCTTGCAAAAAGAGAAAATGAAAAGGAACAGGAAAGAATACTTTGACTCTTGCATAAAAGTAAATACATAAAAGTAAAGGATAGGCCCTTCGCAGAGGGAAGCAGAGGTTGTCATGCAATTTTTGATTTGTATGCTCAATCTCTTATTGCAAAAGAACGTCATGCAATATTGCCCCTTATGATAGCAACCTTAATTATGCAGTCTGTTGCCTTTATTATTTTGCCATCACAAGTTCATACAACACTCAATTTTCTCTTACAGTAAATGATCCAACACATTTAGAAGCAATTTTTATTGCCTTATTGCAAGGATCGTACTCAATCCATAGGTATGTATGGTGGACTCTCAAAACAAGATTGTGGGTTTAGGGGTTTTTGGATGCACAAGTAGTATCTCTACTTAGTGTGGAATTTTTGGCTAGCAAAGATAGGGGGCAAGCGCCACATGTTAAAGGATCTAGGACAATATAACTTCTATGTGCATATGAACAAGCATAAATTATTACGTTGTCTTCCTTGTCCAACGTCAACAATTTTGGCATATAATATTTTGATGGGGGATCACAATCATAAAAGATGTCCAAGATAGTGTATTTGCATGTGAATCTTATCTTCCCATATTAATTCTTTCATGAATTGCATCATTGATCAATGATATGTTTGTCAATCTCCATTAAATTTTACCACTTATACTTTTCCTTATGTGATGTCATTACTTATCATAAGATTAGCATATGATCTATTTCCTCATTTCCTTTTATTTTGATTGAAACATAAAAGCAAAGAAAGCAAAACTTGAACTAAACTTTATTATATATGTCGCACACGATTACATAGATAGATAGATCACTAAGCAAACACTCGAAAAAGATTGAACTAAACTTTTTATTCAACTAATTCAAAAGATAACTAAAGATCAAACTAAGATAGATAAAGGCAAAGATAGTGGTGGTGATACGATACCGAGGCACCTCCCCCAAGCTTGGTACAAGCCAAGGGGAGTGCACATACCATGTACTCAAGTCTCCTTTGGTGGTGAAGAAGGTGATGGTGGTGATGAGGTAGTAAGTTTGTCAAGCTTGCGTCAGAGACTAAAATTGTTTTCCCTGAGATCCTCATTCTCTAGCTCCAGCTTTAATATCTTCTTGCATAACGCTTCCTTGCTTTCCAGCTTGAAGCGAGGAGGGATTGGTTTGTCTTCATCCTCCTCATCTGTGAACCACACATAGGGAAAGGTGTCCTTGAAGATATTCGTGTCCAGGGGCTGGTAAGAAACTGGGCACTCTCCTTCTGAATCGTGAGATGACATATTTTCAGATCTGTCAGAAAAACAGCTAGAAAGAAGAACAGAAGATTTCTCTGTGATACGGTGGTCAATACGTTCGGGGGGTTTATATTTTTTTTATCTTGGGAAACAAGCAAAACAAGGGGAAAACAGAGTTGGGAAGGTTCCCGAAGTGGGCACAACCCACCTGGGCGCTTCAGGCAAGCCAGGCGCGCCCTGGTATCTTGTGCCCTCCTCGGTTGCCTTTATGGTTATTTATTATTTTCCTATTTTTGTAATATTCCAAAACTGACAGAAAATATTTTTGCGGTTTTTTTGGAGTCCGTTTACTTACCGTATCACGTACCTCCTCTTTTTCAGGATTCTGGAGTGTTCCGGGAGGTTTCTTTTATATGTTTCTCCGATGTCATGGTTTGAATAATATTGCTTTCAACATTAATAGGTGTACCTGAGATATAGTGCTTAATTCTTTGCCCATTGACAACCTTCGGGTTAGTACCTTCGGCATTATTTATTTTGATAGCTCCAGAGTGATAAACCTCTTCGATAATATATGGTCCTTCCCATTTACAGAGAAGTTTTCCTGCAAAGAATCTGAAATGAGAGTTGTACAAAAGAACATATTCTCCAACCTTAAATTGCCGCTTTTGGATTCTTTTGTCATGCCACCTTTTAGCCTTTTCTTTAAACAGTTTGGCATTTTCATAAGCTTGGGTTCTCCATTCATCTAGTGAGCTAATATCAAATAACCTCTTTTCACCGGCATGTTTGAAATCATATTTAAGTTCTTTAATTGCCCAGTATGCTTTATGTTCTAACTCAAGAGGCAAATGACAAGCTTTTCCATAAACCATTTTATAAGCAGACATACCCATAGGATTTTTATAAGCTGTTCTGTAGGCCCAATGTGCATCATTTAATTTCTTAGACCAATTCTTTCAGGACCTATTAACAATTTTTTTGTAGTATTAGTTTTATTTCTCTATTGCTAAGTTCAACTTGACCACTAGATTGAGGATGATAGGGTGATGCAATTCTATGTTAACATCATACTTAGCAAGCATTTTATGAAAAGCACCATACATAAAGTGTGAACCACCATCAGTCATTAAATATCTAGGGACTCCAAACCTTGGGAAAATAACTTATTTAAGCATTTTAATAGAGGTGTTGTGATCAACACTACTAGTTGGAATAGCTTCTACCTACTTAGTAACATAATCCACAACAACCAAAATATGAGTAAACCCATTAGAAGAAGGAAAAGGTACCATATAATCAAAACCCCAAACATCAAATGGTTCAATACCAAGTGAATAATTCATAGGCATTTCCGGATGCTTACCAATATTACCAATTCTTTGACATTCATCACAAGATAAAACAAACTTACGGGCATACTTGAAGAGAGTAGGCCGGTAAAAACCAGATTGCAATACCTTATGAGCAGTTCTATCTCCCGCATGATGTCCTCCATAAGCTTCAGAGTGACATTTTCGTAGGATTTGTTCCTGTTCATGCTCAGGTACACAACGTCTAATAATACCATCTACTCCTTCTTTATAGAGGTGTGGGTCATCCCAAAAGTAATATCTTAAATCATAGAAGGATTTTTCTTTTCTTTTGTTGGTATGTGAAACTAGGCGGTATATATTTAGCAACAATGTAATTAGCATAGTCAGCATACCAAGGAGTGTTATGAGAAACATTTATTGCAGCAAGTTGTTCATCAGGAAAACTATCATCAATAGGTAGTGGGTCATCAAGAATATTTTCTAACCTAGACAAGTTATCATCTACGGGGTTTTGAGCTCCTTTTCTATCAGTAATATGTAAATTGAATTCTTGTAGCGAAAGAACCCAACTAATGAGTCTAGGTTTAGCATCTTTCTTTTCCATAAGATATTTTATAGCAGCATGATCAGTCTGAACAGTTACTTTAGAATCAACAGTATAAGATCTGAATTTATCACAAGCAAACACAACTGCTAAAAATCCTTTTTCGGTAGTAGCATAATTTCGTTGAGAACCGTCTAGAGTTTTACTAGCGCAATGAATAACATTTAATTTCTTATCAACTCTCTGCCCTAGAATAGCACCAACATCATAATCACTAGAATCACACATAATTTCAAAAGGCAAGTTCCAATCAGGTGGCTGCACTATAGGTGCAGAAGTTAAGGCTTTCTTAAGTGTTTCAAAGGCTTCTACATAATCATCATAAAAAACAAACGGAACATCCTTTTGTAAACGATTTGTAAGAGGCTTGGAAATTTTAGAGAAGTCCTTAATAAATCTCCTATAGAAACCAGCATGACCGAGGAAACTATGAATACCTTTAATATCTTTAGGACATGGCATTTTCTCAATTGCATCAACTTTAGCTTTATCCACCTCAATACCTCGTTCAGAGATTTTGTGCCCCAAGACAATACCTTCATTAACCATAAAGTGGCACTTCTCCCGATTCAAGACAAGATTAGTTTGCTCACATATCTGCAAGACTCGATCAAGGTTGCTTAAGCAATCATCAAAAGAAGTTCCGTAAACAGAAAAGTCATCCATGAAACCTCAACAATCTTTTCACAAAAATTAGAGAACATAGCAGTCATACATCTTTGAAACCGTGATATAAAAGGAATGCTCAAGGAATTAAGGAGATACAAAAGCTCAAGCTTGGGGATGCCCAAGGCATCCCAAGATAACATTCCAAGAAGTCTCAAGCATCTAAGCTTGGGGATGCCCCGGTAGGCATCCCACCTTTTTCTTCAACAATTATCAGTTAGCCTCGGTTGAACCTAAGTTTTTGTTTCTTCACATGTGTGTGCTATTCTTGGAATGTGATTTTGTTTTGTTTTGTTTTGCTTGCTATTTTAATAAAATACTTAGATCTGAAAGTTTTAAATGAGAGAGAGAGCCCTCAATTAGCTACCCATTTACATGACTACTCGTTTGATCTTCACTTATATCTTTTTGGAGTAGTTTGTCATTTACTCTCGTACTTCACTTATATCCTATGAGTAAATTGTTGAATGAATTGAATATAATGAAGTTGAAATTATATGTTCATATCATGCCTAGTAGTAGCTTCACACTGGGTTTAGAAAGTGAAATCTTTTGAAGCTTGACAATCACAATATTGGTCATACAAGCAATTCATGAATGATTAGTATAAGGAAGAGAACTTTCACATGCAAATATATTATCTTGGACATCTTCTATGATTGTGAATACCCATTAATTATTTTCAAACTTGAGCAAATTAGTTGAAGTTGGACAAGGAAGACAACGTAATGAGTTATGGTTGTGTATATTTGCATAGAAATTATATTGTCATGGATCCTCCAACATGTGGTGTTTTCCTAGGATCTTTTGCTAGCCAAATATTCCTACTAAGTAGAGATACTACTTGTGCATCCAAAAACTCTTAAACCCAGTTTCTTGCCATGAGTGTCCACCATACCTACCTATGGATTGAATACGATCCTTCAAGTAAGTTTTCATCAGTGCATAAAGCAATAAAAATTGCTCCTAAATATGTTTGCTCTTTTATTGTAAGGGAAAATTGAGCATTGTACGAACTTGTGATGGCAAAGTAATAAAAGCGACAGACTGCATAATAAAGGCTGCTATCGTAAGGGGCAATATAACGTGACATTCCTTTTCATTAAGAGCTTGGGGATCCAAAAAAGAAAAGCGCATGACAACCTCTGCTTCCCTCTGCGAAGGGCCTATCTTTTGCTTTTCAGTATTTACTTTTATGCAAGAGTCAATAGAATGCATTCTCATTTCAACCTCAGTTATTCTCTAGTTGGCAAGCATCATGTGGTGGGGAAAGATCTAGGCACATATGACCAGTCAAATATATTTGGTCATGAATTGTTATTGTTAACAATTATCTCTATGATAAATGAGTTGGGAGGCGAAACATTAACTAGCCCCTATCTTTCTTTGTGTTCGATAGATGCCATTTGTTCTAAGAATATGCTTTGGGTACTAGCAATCATAGAAGACTATATGATGATTGAGTATTTGGAGCTCCTGCTTAGACGCTGTTGAATAAGTTGAATTGCAATTGTTTGGTGACTAAGAATATAGGTTGTTGAGTTTCAAGAGAATTCATTGTTTGAACCTTAACATGTGAATTGGTTGCTACTTTAACATGATGAATTTTATGAGAAAGAGTTGCTGTTATGATGCTAGGAAAAGTGACTGAAATTATTATTGATCAAACTTATGCACTTTGCTAGCATTCGCACTTCATAAATTATTTCTTTTATCATTTACCTAATAGAGGACGAGTAGGAATTAAGCTTGGGGATGCTGATACGTCTCCAACGTATCTATAATTTATGAAGTATTCATGCTGTTATATTATAATTATTGGATGTTTTACAATCATTTTATAGCAACTTTATATTATTTTTTGGGACTCACCTATTGACATAGCGCGCAGTGCCAGTTTCTGTTTTTGCTTGTTTTTTACATTATAGAAAATCGATACCAAACGGAGTCCAAACGCAGTGAATTTTTTTGGAGAACTTTTATGGACCAGAAGACACAATTTGGGCCAGAGAAGTACCAGAGGGGTGCCCCGAGGGGGGCACAACCCACCTAGGCACACCTGGGGGCCCAGGCGCGCCCTGGTGGGTTGTTCCCACCTCGATGGCCTCCCGCACCGCCTCTCCGCCCTATAAATTCTCAAATATTCCAAAAACCCTAGGGGAGTCGATAGATCAGAAGTTGCGCCACCGCAAGCCTCTGCAGCCATGAAAAACTAATCTAGACCCCATTTCGGCACTCCGCCGGAGGGGGAAATCATCACCGGAGGCCATCTTCATCATCCATATGGCCACCATGATGAGGAAGGAGTAGTCCACCCTCGGGGTTGAGGCTTTGTACCAATAGCTATGTGTTTAATCTCTCTCTCTCTCTCGTATTCTTGATTTGGCACGATCTTGATGTATCGCGGGCTTTGTTAGATCATGTGGTGTTTCTCCCTCTTTATCTTGTTGTGATGAATTGAGTTTTCCCTTTGAGATTTCGTTCTTATCAGATTGAATATTTTTATGGATTTGAGAGCACCTGATATATGTCTTGCATATGAATACCCGTGGTGAATGGGGTATTATATTGATTCACTTGATATATGTTTTGGCACTCAACCCATGGATTCCCGAGGTGACATTGGGGTAATCTATGCATAGGGATTGATGCACGTTTTCATCCTACTTTCTCCGGTAGAAATCTTGGGGCACTCTTTGAGGTTCTTTGTGTTGGATCGAGTATTATGAATCTGAAATTGTTTGGTGCATATCGTACAATTAACTCATGGATACTTGTGGTGACATTGGAGTATCTAGGTGACATTAGAGTTGGTTGATGCGTATCATATAGTGTTATTTTAGTACGAACTCTTGGATAGATCAAACGAAAAGAATAACTTTACATTATTTTAGTACGAACTCTTGAATAGATCAAACGAAAGGAATAACTTTAAGGTGGTTTCATACCCTACAAACAATTTCTTCTTATGTTCTCCGCTAGATAAGAACTTTGGAGTGATTCTTCATCACACATTGAGGGATAGTTATATGATCCAATTAGATTAGCTTGTTGAGAGATTGCACTAGCGAAAGTATGAACCCTAGGCCTCATTTTCAAGCATTCCAATACCCTTTGTGCTACATTTTATAATTGCTACCTTGCTATTTTTTTATTGTTCCTATTACAAAAATCAATATGTACTATCATTACTACACTTGTATCACCATCTCTTCACCGAACTAGTGCACCTATACAATTTATCATTGAATTTTGTGTGTTGGGGACACAAGAGACTTTTTATTATTTGGTTGCAGGATTGTTTGAGAGAGACCATCTTCATCCTACACCTCCCATGGATTGATACTGTCCTACAAAACTCTACGCTTGGAGGCCTAACACGAGTCTACAAGAACAAGTTGTGTAGTAGACATCAGGTATCCATGTGCAGGATCATCCCCGTCTGTGCTGCCGCCTTCGTCAGATGCGTCCTTGCCTTTTCCGACTGCATCTTCTTGAGGGAATGACATTATCTGAGTGTATGTTTGGATGGACCATACTCGTTGTTGTGGAGGCAACAAGGCTTGTCTAGGATGTCATCACTGAAGGCTTTCTTCCGCGGAACCCATTCCTTCTTTTTCCCGGTACCTTTTTTCCCCTGGCCGACTGCCGCGACTAGGTCTGCTCTACTAACTCCATCATTTCCTAGCTGCCACCGTTTGTTCTTTCCGCCTCGCTTATTCCGATTGTCCTGTCCTTTCTTCACAACTGACTATCTGCAGTGCTTGCTCCGCCGGATCTTGTCATCTTCCTCCCCGTTTGCGTACCGGTTGGCTATGTCCATCAACTAGAGCATGGAGTTAAGATCAGTTTTGCCCAGCTTCAGTTGGAGATGTTTGTATCTCACTCCCTAGTGGAAAGCTAGAATTGCGTAGTAGTGTCCATATCTGAATACATCCCGAGTGGTTTCCATCGGTTGTTGGACACATATCATTAACTCTTGGTAACCTTCGGGGCATTTGTACGTGCCCTCGAAGTTCTTGAAGAAGACTTCCTCGAATTCCCACCAGTTGTGAATACTATCTTCCAACAAATTATTCAACCGAGCTCTAGCCAACTCCTCCAAGTAAAGGGATAAGTTTGGAATGGCCACATTCTCATTGCCTCCTCCAATTTGGACAACAACAAGATAGTTGGCCATCCATGTCTCCGGCTTGGTGTTTCCATCATACTTCCCAATGCCCGAGGCCATCCGAAAGGGATCTAGAAATGGGGTTGTTCGGATTTGCTGACTGTAACATAATGGACCTGAGGATCCCGATTCACTCAGCCTATCACGTTCCTCTTCATGGTGAGCCACCCGAGGGCCGTCCACTCATTTTTGAGCCAAGATCATGCGGGCATTGGGTGTCAGTCATATCAGCGTCATGGGGACTCAACCCTTTGCATGTGGGAATTCTCATGCATGCGAGGCTGCTCATCTCGCCCGCGTGGATGATCATCTCGCGACCATGGAGAACTATCCTGACTGCGACGAGAATCATCACACGCTTCGGGGATAAACATCCGACACACGATGAATAATCATGACAACGGAGTGGAGATCCTTGTTGCCGCAACGAGTGTAGGTCCCACCCACGCGGCTCATTTATGTTCCGACTTGGGGAGACATCATCACAAGACAGAGGAGAATCATCTCTTTGTCGTGGAGAGTAGTTTTCGTGCCACCGCGGATGGTCCTCCTATCGAAGAGGGGACTGAGCTCACCATCCATCCATCTGAGTGGTAGTTCTCCGATCAACCGTGTGGCGAGGATGTGATGAAGCAATGGTAGGAACTCGGCTCTTGGTTCCTCCTAGGATCCGACAACGTGATGCTAGTCGGTCACGAGATTGAGGAATGAGCTCGTTTTGCACGACTGCAACCTTCAGGAAGGTGAAAAGTTGTCGGATGCCATCCGTGACAACTCCATCGCCAGGTTGTTGGATTGCATCAGCCAATCTAGTCGACGCCTAGACATTGTCAACCGAGGTGCGAAAGATTCAGAGATCGCTGGGGCCTCCGACTACAAAGTTGTTGCTCATATCTTGACTCCGTTGGACGAATGAGGGGTCAGGGCATTGATCCCGACTGTTATCCGCTAGTTCCTACTTGCGGACAACTAAGTTGTGTTCAAGCTAAGCCAGGCAGGCACGCCTCGCTAGAGTCTCCTGGCGCGCAGTCTCGAGGGCCTTATCAATAGGCGAATCACCCGGAATAGGAATGTTAAGGAGCCGCTCGACCGCTTCATGTTGCTCCCGGGTGAGGGGGTCGTCTCCGTCTACTACGGCGGATGGGTCGGCTGACGCACACATGCGGCTTGTCTCACTCGGTGGCGAACCAGCCGTAAAGACTTCTGCCACGGATGACTATGATCTGCAACTTTCTTCTCCCTTAGAGGCGGACTCCAACAGAGAAAAATGGACTTAGAATCCATCATCCCCGCGAGCCGGCTCACAGAACAACGAAACTAAGGACGAGGTTTGCCGGATCGCTTTCGGCGACTACGCGGTGTCGGCTATGATACGCCTCCATAGTATCTACTTTTCCTAACGCTTTTGCTCTTGTTTTGGACTCTAATTTGCATTATTTGAATGAAACTAACCCGGACCGACGATGTTTTCAGCAGAACTACCATCGTGTTATTTTTTGTGCAGAAAATAAAATTCTTGGATTTGGATGAAACTTTTTGGAGAATTATTTTCCAATAAATAAAAAATACTAGAACCAAGACCCACTAGAGGGGGGGGGGGGCTCTGGCTGCCCACTAGACACCAGGGCGCCCCCCTCTGGTGCGCCCTGGTGGGTGGCGGGGCCCTCGGGGCTCCGGTGACCCTAATTCCAACTCTATAAATTCCTATTTTTGGAGAGAAAAATAGGAGAGAAAGTTTCATCGCGTTTCATGATACGGAGTCGCCGCTAATACGTCTCCTTCGTATCTATAATTTTTTATTGTTTCATGCCAATATTATACAACTTTTATCATTTTATATGATTTATTTGGACGAACAGATTGATCCAGTGCCCAGTGCCAGTTCCTGTTTGTTGCATGTTTTTTGTTTCACAAAATATCCATATCAAACGAAGTCCAAATGCAATAAAATTTTAGGAAGAATTATTTTGGAATATTTGTGAATTTTTGGAGGTGGAATCAACGCAAACGGGCCCCCACAGGCCCCAAGATACACCAGTGCGCGCCCCAGGCCCCAGGCACGCCGATGTGTCTTGTTCCCTCCTCGTACGCCAGTTGGAGGTCTACTTCGGGCGCAAGGAAGCATATCTCCAGAAAAAATCGTGTTAAAATCTCAGCGCAATCGGACTTACGGATCTCCCGGAATATAAGAAACGATTTTTGGCCAGATCTGGGGAGCGTTAAACAGAAGAGAACAGATAGGGAGATCCAATCTCGGAGGGGCTCCCGCCCCTCTGCCGCCATGGACCAGAGGGGGAACTCTTCTCCCATCTAGGGGGAGGCCAAGGAAGAAGGAGGAGGGGGCTCTCTCCCCATCTCCCCCGGTGGCGCCGGAGTGCCACCGGGGCAAGGATCGTGACGGTGATCTACATCAACAACCTTGCTACCATCAACACCACCTTCTCCCCCTCTATGCAGCGGTGTAACACCTCTTCTCCTCGCTGTAATCTCTACTTAAACATGGTTCTCAACTCCATATATTATTTCCCAATGATCTATGGTTATCCTATGATGTTTGAGTAGATCCGTTTTGTCCTGTGGGCTAATCATGATCTTGGTTGGTATGATTGTATAATTTGTTTATGGTGATGTCCTAAGGTGCCCTCCGTGTCACGCAAATGGAGGGCTCCGTTGTAGGGTGTTGCAATATTTTCATGGTTTTCTTATTGTCGGTGTTGCGGGGGTGACAACAGCCTAAACGCGGATAAGTGGGTTATGGCGTATGGGAGTACAGAGGACTTGATACTTAATGCTATGGTTGGGTGTCACGACCTTAATGATCTGTAGTAGTTGTGGATGCTTTCTAGGGGTCCAATCATAAGTGCATATGATCCAAGTGGAGAAAGTATGTTAGCTCATGCCTCTCCCTCATATAAAATTACAAGAATGATTACCGGTACTTGTTATCGGTTGCCTAGGGACAAATGACTTTCTTGTTGACAAAAGCTATCTAGTTTTGTTACCTTGCAATTTATTCATGGTTTTGTTCTCGCAAAGTACTCGTAGTTTTATTCTTGCCAAATAGTTTCATACTTGTTTTAGGTAAAGCAAATGTTAAGTGTGCGTAGAGTTGTATCAGTGGTCGATAGAACTTGAGGCAAGATTTGTTCTACCTTTAGCTCCTCATTGGGTTCGACACTCTTATTTATCGAAGAAGGCTACAAACGATCCCCTATACTTGTGGGTTATCCAGACGTTTTTCTGTCGCCGTTGCCGGGGAGCAATAGCGTGGGGTGAATATTCTCGTGTGTGCTTGTTTGCTTTATCGCTAAGTAGTTTTATTTCCTGTCTATCTCGTTCTCTATCTTTAGTTATGGATATGGAACATGAAACACCAAAAGAATTAGTTGTACTTGCTACTCATGGAGATGGGGAACCTCCTAAAACCCTCGACGCTCGTTATGTGAAAAATATTTTGCACTACTTTGATAATCCTGAGAAAACCCCGTTCAACTTGATAATGGGAGACACGTTGGATCAACGTGAATACTTTAGGGATTATCGCTTGACACAAAAAGCAGTGGCGGATCCAGGATTTGAAGTTACCCGGGGCGGACTTTTAAAGGAAACAAAAAATCCAAGCCATCATATGGTAAAATAAGACAATCAAGAAAAATAATTGGCCAAGAATACGCATGAAGGCAAGACGATCAACATAATAAATTTATCAAAGTAGTTTGACTCTCAAGAACTAGGCAAAAATTGTAACACAAAAAATCACATAAAGTCTAACCTGGACTCCCGCTGGCTAAATCTTCCAAGCTTTTTCCCAAATATTTAATCTTCTAGTCCATTAGGTACGCGAAACATGTAAAAACAATCAGATTAATCTAAATCATAGCATAGTATGCCATTTGTTTAAACGAAAGACACAACAAATGTTTACCATTAAGTTGTTATGCGTGGAGGATTTGGTAGATAGCATGAACATCACATGTTTAATTAATTTTCAGTGTTTAACTTCCAAGAATTAGGCTAAAATGACAACAAATTAAACATGATACTAGAACAGAAGAGAAGACTAGGGGAGAGCGAAAGAACTTGGTCCTTGTTGCCTCTGTTGCCTGCTCGCTTGTTGTTTTGAGCAGGGACTGCAGCGACGTACGGCTGCGGCGGTGACTCCACTTCCCGGGTGAACGACATCGAGAACAGGCGCACTCGGTTCTCCTTCTCCATCTAGCACCATCGGCTGGAAAGACCTGGGCAGCGTCGACGACTGCGAGATGGCAGTGGAGGCGGCGCCGCATCGGCAGGGCGTGATCATGTGAGGCCTGAGTTCAGGATGATCAGTTCCACGATTGTCGGTGTACAAAAGTAGGGGTCCTTTTTGGTACCCCTTTACTTGTGCGCGGGCAGTCGCAGCCACACGCCCGCAGCCGCGCTTAGCGGGACAGAAGAGGGAGCGAAGACGCAAGACTACCAGAGAAACGACAACACAGAAGCACAAGAAGCGAAGGGACAAGGTGGGCTCTCCCCGGCAGGAGCCTTCCTGGGGCAGCTTACGTAGCCCCGACAAGGGCCCTTGCCGGGGCAACTTGCCCAACACCAGCAGAGCCGCCACCCTTGAGCCTAAGACACCATTGAAAACATTGGAACCAAGGCTCGGGAGGCGCCTGCATGGTGGCATGCAGATCTTTGTGAAGACAAAGGGCCTGCGAGGCCTAGATAGGAACCAGGAAAGAAGACAACAGCGAGTCTCCTTGCCGAGGATGCCCACGAGGCCCCGGCAAGGCTCCTGCCGAAGATACCCACGAGGCCCCGGCAAGACTCTTGCCGAGGGCACCCACAAGGCCCCGACAAGACCCTTGCCGGGAATATCAGCAAGACCGTGGCAAGGCCTTGCCGCACCGTCGCCGCCCCAGCTCAGCGGCCGACCCACCAACTAACCAGGTACCCACATGGCAATACATGGCTCCTAAGCCAACTAGTCAAGCACCTACGTGGTGGCATGCAGATCTTCGTGAAGATCCTGCCACCACACCAGCTCAGCAGCCTGCCTACCTACATGGCGCTGCATGCCTTGTTGGCCTGGATGCGTGTCGGAACAAAGCGAAGCGGCGATGGACGGGACGGGCTTCGTTGCCATCCCCGATAAAGCGAGAGGACACCTAAGTAGTGCATTTAATGCATTTTGTCCTGTGATGTCAGAGATAAACTCGACTACTGTACAACTTTCCACCTCCTGTGTGCCACTGTGGCAGCCCCTTTGACTATAAAAGGAGGCCCGCGGCATACTGAGAGAGGATTCTGACTTTTTGGACCCTGCACGCTTTGTAGCTAGTCCAAGAACACCAGATAAACACAAGCCAGCAGGAGTAGGGTATTACGCATCACTCGCGGCCCGAACCTGGATAAATTTCCCGTGTTGATCTTCTAAACAAGCTCTTTCCACAGCCCCGCGCCCGCCGACTGTAGAAGGGATTCCCCATGATCCCATAGGTGTCGTTCCCACCGACATCTTTGGCGTGCCAGGTAGGGGTGCGCAAGCTGTGAAAATCCGGTTTGAAGGTCAGCGCATCGACTTCATCATCACCATGGCCCCCAAGAGAAAGGGGATCACAATGATCGGGTCGCCCAGAGCCGGCCTGTCCGCGCCAGCTCGGGCAGGCAACCGGGTGGCCACGGAAGGGGTCGGAGACGTGGCCCGCGAGCATCCACTACAATCTGGCGATCGGAGCCAGGTGAGCGACATCGTTTGAATCCGAGACGACGAGCCACACGCCGCTAGGTCCGGGGGCTGGGCTGTGCTACCCACGGGCGACGCGGCAACCTCTACAGCGCCCCAGCGGGCACCCGCGCCGCGGCCTTCCCAGGCCGCGCGCGATGATCGACATCACGATGCCGGAGCCCCCGGGCACCGCCACGGAAAGAGCCCTGAGCGCCACTCGCAGGACACACCAGGCTGGCGTGCGCGCTTGGACGCCGGCGGGAGCAGCGTGCGACCGTGAGACTGTGACAGAGCCCCTTCTAACCTGGTTAGAAGTCAGAGCGCGTCATGGTCTACGCAGCTCTCGCCGCCGCCCATGCCAGCAGAAGCGTTGGCGCGCGTGCAACTGCTCCTCGACTTCCCCCTGCTGCGGAGAAGCTCGACGAGTGGAGGGCCACCATCTGCAGCCTTGTTAGCTTCGCCAACAAAGACGAGCCGCTCCCAATGGGTCCCTCACGCCGGCGTTCTGTCGAGCCGGTGCTTGCCGGCGGTGGGGGGACCGGAGACGCTACGACCACGGTGCACTCTCCTCCCCCACAGCCACGACAGTAGCCACTGGCCCGTCGGGCCGATGCCTGTGATAGCGTTTCCACAGTGTTGTCCGACCCGCTAACCCGCTGCGATCAATGTCGAGTTCTTCAAGAGCGAGCTCAGGAAGAAGCTCGAACTACCATCGAGCAACGGCGGGAGGCGTGCCATCAGTCAGATCGGCGTCCGGGGCCTGCTATGGACCACCCAGCGCCGGGGGGCCCTGGCGGCCTGCCTTACGAGGTGGGCTGTCCGGCCTTTACCCGAGAGCTGCGACAGTTCCAGTGGCCCTCCCACCGCACATTCAAGCCTGATGTTGGGGAAAAGTACAACGACAAGACTCACCCGTCGGAGTTCCTCAGCATCTACACCATCGCGATGCAAGCCACCGGGGCTCGTGACGATAAGGTGCTCGCCAACTACTTTCCGTTGGCACTTAAGTCCAACGTCATGTCGTGGTTGATGCACCTGCCGGTGGATTCGATCTCTTCCTGGTCGGACCTGTGCCACGAGTTTGTTGGCGCCTTTACCGGAGGCCACCAAGCTCCTGGCCAGGCAAGTGACTTGCATGTCATCCCCCAGAAGGATGGTGAGTCCCTGCGTAAGTACATACAAAGATTCAGCCGTGTGCAATACACCATCCCAGACATCCATCCTGCCGTTGTCATCAGTGCGTTCCATCAGAACGTACGCAACCGCAAGATGCATGAAGAGTTGGCGATGAACAAGGTCAAGGATGTAGCCAAACTTTATGTTCTGGCGGATAGGTGTGCTCGGGCTGAGGAAGGAAGGAAGTACCCTGGCAAAGACGCCAGTGCGGAAACCGACTCCATAAACGAAGACGCCGCCGCCCCGACGAAGAAGGGCCGGTGCTGTAACAGGAAACATAAGGGCAAGACTGTGCTTGCCGTTGAGGGATCCGGCGACCCCGGCACCGCCAAGAAGGCCAAGGCTGACGACCCCAGCAAGGAGGTTGCTGGGTGCGCCGCCTGCCGGGCCTTGGCGGCCGCCGACAAGCCAGGAGCCTCGGACAAGCAGTACTGCAAGATCCACCACACCAAGGGCCATGACCTTCAGAACTGCCGACAGGTTGAGCTGCTTGCTGAAAGGCAGAAAGCTGAATATGAAAGGCGGGACAAGGAGAAGGGTCAGGATGGTGCTGAGGGGTCCGGCAAGAAGCGTGGCGGCCAGGGGGGTCGCCGCGACAAAGATAATCAACAAGAGAGGCCCTCTCAGGGCCGCGACAAGAAGGAAGAAGATGATGATCATGATGAGGACGACGAGTCCGGTGAGCACGAGTTCCAGAAAGCTACAGAGGCCATGTGCGTCGACGGTGGCGCCTTGTTGCACGCCTCACGCCGCCAACTGAAACAGTGGGCGCGTGAGGTCACTGCGGTGGAGCCATCGTTCGATGCGCAGAAGCCACTAAAGTGGTCCCGCATGCCCATCATTTTTGACACCGAGGATCACCTTGATTGCACAACTGCGGTCGGGTGTTTGCCGTTGTTGGTTTCACCGACAATACGCAACCTCAAGGTGACAAAAGTGCTGGTTGATCGTGGGGCTGGTTTGAATTTGATCTCGCCCAATGTGATCAAGAGGTTGCAGATTCCTAATGGAGATCTCAAAGAGACGGACACGTTTGAAGGGGTCAACTCGGGAAGGAGCTAGCCAAAAGGTAAAATCACGCTGCCCGTTACATTTGGGGATGAGCTAAACTATAGGACGGAGAAGATCGTTTTCGATGTCGCCGAGATCCCCTTGCCATACAATGGGATCCTTGGCCACCCAGCGCTGGCCAAGTTCATGGTGGCGTCGCTCTACACGTACAACACATTGAAGATGCCGGGGCCGCTTACCATCATCACCGTCCCCTCTGACAAGAAAGACGTGCTCATGTGCGCCAACCAACTCTACCGAGAGGCAGTTGCAGCAGCTGCTGCCAAGACACTTGCTCCTGCCGCTGAAGCCCTAGGAAGGAAGAAGGCCGGCAAGACCCCTTCCGGCAAGACCTCTTCCGGCCAGACCTTCGGCACCCACTCCGGCAAGTGCGCCTCTTCGGAGTGCAGCACTCCTGTTGAGGACGTGCCAGAGAGCTCCACCGGCAAGAGCAAGAAGTCCAAGGCTGCACCATCGGAAACCAAGAAGGTGTCCATCAAGGAGGACGGCACGGGCGGGGCTTTCTCTATAAGCTCCACCCTCGACAGCAAATATGAAAGCGCGCTCATCGCCTTCCCGCGGGGGAATGTTGATGTATTTGCATGGCAAGCATCTGATATCCCCGGCGTTCCCAGGGAGGTGATTGAGCACCATCTTGCTGCTGTCCTCACGCGCGGCCCGTCAAGCAGAAGGTCAGGAAGCAAGCTTTGGAGCGACAAGAGTTCATCATTAAAGAGATCAGGAAGTTGGACGCGGTAGGCCTGGTTAGAGGAGTACTCCACCCACATGGCTGGCCAATCCGGTGGTTGTGCGTAACACTACAAAAAAACACTTCCGTGATGATATGTGTTTGTCACAGTAGGCCCCGTTTTTTGTCATGCATGTACATCCATGACAAATTTATGATGTAATCAAGATAGTCATACGTCTTTGTCGTAGAAGTGTTCCATGACATTACCAAAATTATCATCACGGAAGTGTCCACTTCCATGACGATAAATCGCGCGTCCGTAAGTGCTTTCGTCAAGGGTGACCGACACGTGGCATCCACCGTAACGGAACGCCGTTAAGCTATTGGGTCGGGTTTTGGATCCGATAACCCGTTAACAGCCCCGACCAATGGGGATTTTCCACGTGTAAAATCATCATTGGCTGGAGGAAACACGTGTCGGCTCATTGTTGGGACATATGTCATCCACTCATTGGACAGAAGGTGCCTATGATACGTCAACACGTGGCACGGCCCAACAGAGGCCCATTCCTGTGAAAAGGCCGGCCCGTTTGACTTGGTCAAAAGGTGACGGGCCGGCCCATGGAAAGCCTGTTAACGGCCTGTTCGCATATAGCCCATTTATAGCCCGCTAACCCAAGGCCCGTTACGCCCTATCCGAATTAGGCCCAAGAGCATCATCTGGGCCATCCAATATGATTCCAACCTTTTCACTTCGGCCCATGTATGGCCCATGACGTCTTCGCCCATATGAGGCCCTATGTAACTCTTGGCCTATTAACGGCCCGTGGTGAAATCGCCCGCAATGAACAAATGTATCACTTTAGACCCATTAACGGCCGTGGTGTGGCGGCCCGTAATGAACGATGTATCACTTTATACCCATTAAGGGCCCGTTATTGATTGGGCGTTTCAGCCCATGTTATCTTTTGGCCTTCTCAGAGCCTATTTATTCCTGGGCTCATTTCGAGCATTCGTTTACTTATGGCCCGTTACTGTCATTTTCTGCTTGTGGACCAAATTCAGCTCGTGGTTACAGTCGGCCCATTTGTGGTCCGTTAATACATTGGGCCGTTTTCATAGCGTCATCAAATACAACCTATTAACGATGGCCCGTTATCGTCGGCCCATGAACGGACGATTCCAACTCTAACCCGTTTACAGCCATAATGCGGCCTTTTATTGGCCCATGTTTGGCCAATCGATCATACAGCCCGTATAAGGCCCATTGATGATACGACCCGTAGAAGGCCCATTGTTTCTACGGCCCCTAGAAGGCCCAATGTTTCTATGGCCCGTAGAAGGCCTACTGTTTCTACGACCCATAGAAGGCCCACTGTTTCTACGGCCCGTAGGAGGCCCACTGTCACTACAGTAAATATTAGCCCATGGTTATTGTGGCCTAGTTTTAAAAAATAGGTTATTGCAGCCACTAGCAAACCACGGAAAAAGAACTGCACTGACTACAAGCAAACAAATAAACAAGACAACAAGGAAATAAATAAGCAAGCAACTTATGCTAGGCTATCATGGCTATTACATATTACATCCTTTGGGCATCAAAGTTCACCACCGGTGCAAATATAGGGAACACAAAGACATCATATAAACGCGCAGACAAAACAAGTCCGAACTGAAACCACTTGAGAAGAGTTCAAGAAACAATATCACAGGTACCCATAATGCTGGCAAGATGCTTAGCAAGCTTATTAACTTTCTCTTGTTTGGCGCTTAAATCCTCCGGTAACTTGTTGTTGCACAAGAAAGTACGCATCTTTATTCTGCAGGACTTCCTCGGTCCTTGACTTCTTGCCGCAAAGACGGTGATCGATGCCTTTCAGCTTGTAGCTGAGACCAAGAAGTCAAGTGATTTAGGCAACGAGTTCAAGAGCTTGTGCTGCGCAGATGACGAAGCTTCGAACACTACATCAACGCATGACTGTGGGGTTTTCTCACCGTCTACAAGATCGTTTTATCACCTTTCTTGGAGACCAACAGGTTGTCTCACTATCTTGAACCTTATCTGCATTACTTTCTCTACCATTGCATAGTGGGGTGCTCTTCTCCAATATTCTGTTTGCATACTACAAGAGAAACAAGCAGACACATCACAGGTTAGCTTGTAGTATACCAAACTCATTTTGGTAAACCGGTTCAGTAGTAAGGTGGACAGGATAACAACATGAAACAAACATATATCTATGTACTATGGTCACTGTATTGTCCATATCATTCTAGTTTATGTTCCCTAATCAAGATAGAGACACAGTTCAACTCATATATTTTTAAGACACAACAACATAGACAGAATATAAGTGTGAGAAACTACACAACATTGGCAGCACTTGTAATGTGTATCACATGAGAACATAACTGTTTATACAACTTAAACTAAAATCAACATAGAGCAAGAAGTTAGAACAGCAATCCAGTTAAAGAAATAGGTTTAAAACATACCTGTTGCGCCATTGGAGTTTCAATTGGATCCTTCAAATTCGAAAGTAGTTGGTATGAGTAAATACGGTGATGCAACAACAAAGGAGTATGGACCATAGCTACGAATCGACACGAGAACAGCTGCTCTTACGCTTTAAACGTGGAGTTTGGGTTAGCTGTGGTGGTCTTCGTGCTTTGGGCACCGCAGAGCTTTACAAACTGCTTTCGTGTGGGGGTACTGTGGTGGACATGGTGCTTTGTCAACTATAAGTGGGTTACTATCCACTGGGGTTGCGGTTAGATGGGTTGTAGATGGTTCTCGCCCAACGTGTAAGTGTGCAATCTGGAAGAGTCTCGATTATGTGTGGTGGGGCTAGTTTGTGGGCCGGTACAACCATGGTTCTATCTGCATCGACGGGTAGCACTCTTTTGTGAAGAACGGGTTTTGCTCCCTTAGATACTGCCATCACCCCCTCCAATTCAAATGGCTGATAAACAAGAAAAGAAATTGAATTTACAAACATTGTATGATAGACAGATGTGGTAATTCACATATATGTTGTCTAAGCAAACAGGACATCATGACACAATTTCACATATATGATGCCTAACTAAACAGGATAGCATGACACAGTTTCAGATATATGATGGATAACTTAACAGGATATAATGGCATAATTCAACATATGATGAGTACCTAAACAGGATGACATGACAAAACTATATGATGTCTTTCTAAAATAGGTTGGGATAAAATAATTCACATACATGTTGTCTAAGTATACAAGATGGCATGATATAATTGACATAATTGATTCATATACTAAGCAGTGGCACTCGCATGTATGATCTCTAAACTAAGCAGATAGAATTCAATATTGTGCATATGATGTCTAAACTAAGCAATGCAAGACACCATATGCATCATATGAGAAATATAAACATTGCAACTTAGAGCATACACCTCGGTGGGATATAGGACTGGTCATCATCTCTGAATCCTCCTTTGAGGAGCTCCTGTAACCATCGAGATATATGCTTCAACAGTACCATTGCCTGCTCTGAAGACCTTGTTTTCCTCAGATTTTTCCATAACCGGCTCAAATGGCTGATACACATGAAGAGTAGTTCAATATACACAGATTGTCGACAAATGGAATACGTAATGAAAAAAAAGATGGCATGAGATAATTCACATATATGATGCCTGGCTCCATGACGGTGCATAATTCACATATAGGATAATTGGCTGAAAAACATGGCATTGCATAATTCACATATCGATATAGAAAGCAAACAGAGGCATTCACACAAAGCATGTCTAATCTAAGCAGATGGCATGGCAATGCAAGACACCATATGCATGATATGAGCAATATAACCCAGCCAAGTTAGAGCATGCACCTCGGGGATCGATGGTCATCTCTCTCTGAATCCTCCTCCGAGGATCTATCTGTAACCAGCAAGAAATCTGCATCGAGAGGTAGCACTGGCTGCTCAGAAGACCTTGTTTTCACTCCAGATTTTCCCATGACCGACTCAAATGGCTGATGCAGGGAAGAGTAGATGAATGTATAAACATTGTTGACAAATGGAATACATTATGGAAAAAATATGGCACGATACAATTCACATATCGATGACGGGCTAAACAGGATGGCATTGCATGATTCACGTATATGATGCACGGCTAAAGAAGATGGCATTGCATAATTCCCATATACTCCCTCCGTTCCTAAATATTTGTCTTTTAGAGATTTCAAATGGACTACCACATACGGATGTATATAGACATATTTTAGAGTGTAGATTCACTCATTTTGTTCCGTATGTAGTCACTTGTTGAAATCTCTAAAAGACAAATATTTAGGAATGGTGGGAGTATGATATAGAAACCAAACAGGTGGCATTCACACAAAGCAAATCTAAACTAAGCTGATGACATATAAGATGTATAATGTAAGCAATGCAAGGCGCCATATGCATGATATGACCAACATCAGCATGCCAGGTTAGAGCAAACACCTCAGGTGGTAAACAGGCATGGTCGGCTCCTTCTGAATCTCCATCTGAACAGCTATCTTCCTCTGGAATACAATCTGGAAATGCAGGAGGGGGGGGCACTTCACCCACCATGGAGCAGCGTCTGCATGACATTATATTCGCATGCAACGTCTTCTCTTTTTCTCTACATGTTCAGTACGATTGTGTACAATATCTGACATGCATAATAAAAAATAGTTAGATTTTGTAAGGCCTAAGGGGTGCATGCAAAAATCAAGACTGATGGTAGCAAACGAGTGGATGGATCCAAAACTAATGATAGCAGGTAGATTATAGCTTCAGTTTAAAAAGATAGACAATGGATCATCTATTGTTTGTTGCCCACCCAACATGAACCACATAGAAGACCCCAGATGAACCAGATAGTAGACAGATACTATTCGTTGTTGGCTCGATATGAGACCCATGGGCAATTCAAAACTCAAGATTGAACGATAAAGTAGCAGGTAATAATAACCGATGTATAACGTAAGCAAACACGAAAGATGCGACCTCTCTTAGGAACTGTCTAGTCCTCGGGTTCATCTGCTCGATCGATGATGGTAATGCAGTTGGCGTGGCTGCGGCAATGGGGAAGATGATCGAGGCGGCGAAAGAAAGTATGCGGGGGATCTCTGCTGCAGTGAGCGCTTCATCGATGGTGCACCTCGGTGGGGTGGATGAAGGCACGGCAGGAGCAGGACATAACACATGAGTTTTCTTTGAGGCCAATCTGAAAATGAAGTAAATTTGTAAGGGCTCCTTAGAATTGGAGGATTCTATAAGCGCAGGGACAGGAAAAACACAGGAATAGGATAGGAATGCGTGCAAAATAGAGCATTTGGAAACATAGGATTTCAGTCAACTTTGGGTGTTTGGCTCACATGAATTGGAAGAACAGAGGAATGGAGAAACAAAGTGATGCGACGAGTGTACAACCTCTTTGGCATAGCCTTGTGGACCTCAGCATCATTGGGTTGGATGTGGAGGATGGTGATGATCTGGTGTGACTTGTCGGAGGTGGGGAAGAAGATCCGAGGCCTCTGGAAGCGGCGCCGAGGGTACTGCTCATTGTGATGGGACGGTTCCGTCGTTGGAGCAGCTCCGCTAAGGTGTACAGCGACGAGGCTGAAGCATGACAAGACAGACAACTTTAATCTGAAGTGGGACCCTAATATCATCTACAATAGATGATGTAAAATACATCACCAAAAAGTGCTAGATGTAAAACGCATCAGCCGCGCCACGACCGCTCCGACAGATGCTATAAGTACTGTTCACTCTGAACTTAACTGAAGAAAATGAACTTCACAGTCGAAACTGAATTTTCTTGTCGAAACTGATTGAACTAGTGTGAGCATTGCAATAGATGTTTAGGGCGTTCGAGCACTAGTAGCAGAGAAGCAGTGATCTAAATCAGCAGACGCTCGAGCAGGGAATGCACTAGCAGAGAGCAAGTCGTGCAGTAGCACCGCGAGCGAGTGCTAAAGCAGCAACTCCTGTAGCTGTCGGAGGTTGTGTAGCAGCAGCAGCGCAAGCGAGAGCAAGAGCAGAGCATCAGCGTGAACGAAAGCAGGAGCAATGCAGCAGCGCGACCGACAACAAGAACAGAGCTGCAGCGCGAGAGCGAGCCGGAGCAGCTACAGCTAGTGGCATTGTGGAAGTCGCCGCCGAGGAAGCAACGACATGGGGGAGAGACGCCGTGGATGATGTGGCCGGCGACGGCGCCATCGATGGAGATGCCATGTCTGCTCGGTATCGAGCACCGGCAGCCTCGTGAGATCGAATAAAAGATAAAATGCAGCGGTGAGTGTAGAACCTCCTTGGTGGCGTCGAGTTGGCCTCGGCTTCATCGGAGGAATTGGTGATGGTGCTGCGGTTCCGGTGGGGCAGGTCAAGGCGGCGCTGTGGGGATTGAGGTGGCGCGATAGGCGAGGCGAACGTCGGGCAGCTCCTTGGAGGTGGAGGGCGGGGCGGCTGATCCGGCGGGACGACAGATCGACAACGGATCCTCATCCGGTGCGGTGGATGAGGGACGGCGAGCTGTTGCGGTGGGCGGCGTAGTCGGGAAGAGTCTCCGGCTGGGCGGTCGGGAGGCCGACGGAGGAGCGTGGGGTTTCAGCGGGTTTTGGCGGCCTCGGTGTACGAATGGGGGGGAGAAGGGGAGGGGGAGCCAAGCTTAGGGACGCTCTTGTCCGAAATGTAGGGTAAGTTACCAGCATACCCCACGGTTTTGACACCACGACGTGGAGCTTCATTTCGGTGAGGGTAGAAGGGGATTTCGCGTGTCCGGGCTGCGGGAGCGATTTGGATGAGGAGGGAGTTCTCGCGCGTCAAATTCGGGATAACAAGGCGACGCGGGTTGAAGAAGCGGGAGTTTCAAAGCAGGTGAGACAAAAGATACTCGAGCTTGAAAATTTTGGGATAACAAGGTGCGGATTCCTTGTTCGGCGAGGACAAACTTAACGTAAAAAAATCATACAAGACACAAAGTCATGTCCCCTTTTACTATATTGCTATAGATGCCATTGAAAAAACTACAAGAAAAATGTAAAAAAATCGGGAGAACAAGATTACCCTGCACAGTACCAAATCGATTCGCACTTCCCTCAACAACAACAAAAAACAAATCAATTCCCACCAAACAAAGAGTAATGTCCCTTTTTATATGATTAGAGATGCCATGTTCTCGAATTTCAATTTCTGAATACACGTTATGTTGAATTCAAATATATCATTAGGTGACCTTGCGGTTTATAATTGATGTAGTCGTACATTTTGATCTTCCATCATATATGATAATTTTACTCCACCATGTGAATATATATATTGTCGTCTACCATATGGACTAAATTTGAATCAATTTTCCTTATTTGAATACGATTGTTGTCAAGTTATACAATAATTTAAATATTATCTTGATAACAAAAGACATGCATATAGCAGTAATCATATTTCACTATGAACTACATGTACCATACGCTCTCCAATTCAAATATTTGTATCCATTTTATGTTGAATTCAAATCATAGTACATTATTGGTCTAGGTAGCGAGATGTTGGGATAATCTAAACCCTGTTTTCATACGTATAATTTTGGCTGAATTGGGACAAGTTTTGGTATAAGCCTCTTGCAAAACCGGAGATTCTCTCAACAAGCCTCGTGGTTCGAGAGGAACGTGTCACCTTTGTGTGCTTAAACGATATCGCTGCCTCCCCTGATTTTATTTACAGAGGCAACATAGAACTATATGAGTGCCCTGTTAAATTTTGGAATTATTCGGGTTCATTTGGCCTTTTATACATTAATTGAGTTTCGGACTTTTAATGTGCATAATCTAAATATGAATTGCATGCACATGCTCCGGTGCACCAAAGTGGGTTGAAAAATCACATGTGTGTCCTTGGTTGAATTTCTAGGTCCCATGGAAGAAATGAGAATGAAATTCAAACATCTGGCGTCATGACTCTGCCGAGAACATCGAGAAACTTAGATTTTAAATTCATGTAAATCCAAAACTCAGCTGGAAATCATGAAACTTGGCATGGTGTCATGTCATGGCACTAACATGTTGTGGTAAAAAATTGGGCCGATTTGGAAGCTCGTGGTTCTAAGAGGAACGTGCCACCTTTGAGTGTGAAACGATATCGCTGCCCCCCCCTTGAGTTTCTTAACAAAGGCAACATAGAACTACATTAGTGCCATGTTAAATTTTGGAATTATTCCGGTTCGTTTGTCGTTTTTATACATTAATTGAGTTTCGGTCATTTAATGTGCATAAGTCAAATTTGAACTACAAGCACATGCTCTCGTGCACCAAAGTTGGTTGAAAAATCACATTTGTGTCCTCGGGTGAATTTCTAGGTCCCATGCAAGAAATGAGAATAAAATTAAAACATCTCGGCATCGTGGCTCGGCCGAGAACATTGAGAAACTTGGTTTTAAAATTCTTGTAAATCCAAAACACGTCTGAAAATCATGAAACTTGGCATGGATGTCATGTCATGGTACTACCATGTTGTGGTAAAAAAATGGCCGAATAGGAACAGATTTTGGTATAAGCTTCTTGCAGAGGGAACGTGTCACCTTTGAGTGCGAAACGATATACTTTGTCCCCCTTGAGTTTATTTACAAAGGCAACATAGAACTACATGAGTGCCCTGTTAAATTTTGGAATTATTCCGGCTTTGTTTGGCCTTATTTACACATTAATTGAGTTTTTGGTCATTTAATGTGCATAATTCAAATTTGAACTACAAGCACGTGCTCCCATGCACCAAAGTTGGTTGAAAAATCACATTTGTGTCCTCGGGTGAATTTCTACTCCCATGCAAAAAATGATAATAAGATTCAAACATCTGGGCATCGTGGCTCGGTCGAGAACATTGAGAAACTTGGTTTTAAAATCATGAAACTTGGCATGGTGTCATGTCATGGTAGTACCATGCCGTGGTAAAAAAATTGGCGAATAGGAACAAATTTTGGTATAAGCTTCTTGCAAATCGGAGCTTCTCTCAAGAAGGCTCGTGGTTCTCGGAGGAACGTGTCACTTTGTGTGCATAATTCAAATTTGAAATACAAGCACATGTTCCAGGCACCAAAGTTGGTTGAAAAATCACATGTGTGTCCTCGGGTAAATTTCTAGGTTCCATGCAAGAAATGGGAATGAAATTCAAAATTCTGGGCGTCGTGGCTGGGTTGGAAACATTGAGAAACTTAGTTTTTTAAATCCAAAACACGCATGAAAATAATGAAACTTGGCTTGGTGCCATGACATGGCACCAACATGCTGTGGTAAATTTGCAGTCCGATTTGCGAAGGCGCACACATTAACAATCAACAAAGTCATTTTGGAACAAGTGCTGTCACGTTACAATCGGAAACACAAGTATTATTGAAACCGTGGGCGTTCTACTTACTAGTACCATTTACGTGCCGCCACGCGTCCCCATTTTTTATTAGCTAGGAGGCGCCGTGCAGGGTAGCTATTTGAGTACAAGAGGCGTGCGATCAGACCCCTGCGCGTGCTTATCGGGAGGAGAGCCCTTTGACCTCCATCTGCCGTCCACCTCTCTCCCAAGGTCTCCATTAATGGCGCCCGAGCCTCTGTTTAATGGCGTGGCTATGTCTCACTCGACTGAGATTTAAGAGAGAGAAAAGAAAATTTAAAAGCACGGATCTTGATGTAAGATCCGACGGACCTATATAGCATCTACTGCGACTTATAGCAAGACTGATGAATATATAAGGATGATTTTTATTTTTTTTGATCAAAGAAGGGCTTGCCCCTTCCGATTTTCATTACTGAAAGACACCACAATTCACAAGAAGTTCAGCACAACTCCATCCTAACACGAAGGACTAAAAGCTACATACCAGATTGAAATCGCAACATCCCAAGAGGCCAACAAAGGCCACACATCCACGCTAGAACCCAACATTTCACAACCGACGACACAATCCACATCCTAAACCGATTATTACATCAAAAGAAACCAGGAAACTGAAGGAAGCCCAACAGCAACTAGAAGAACAGCAACGCCAGGGTCGCCACATCAAGAGTTTTCTTCATTCCAGCCTCGCAACATTGATCTTCCACAGAAAGATAAGGACGATTAATTGTCTTACATAATTAGAAAGATAATTAAAAATCCACATGCGGCTACGCCAAATACACAAGGGCAAAAGAAGAAGGAAGACAAGGATCGGCTCGCTGATCTCTACTTTCTTGATGCGTTGTTGCAGGCGCGGGAACTAGTCTCCGCGAGAAGCGGCGATGAGCTCTTCGTGTCCTCAAGGCGCTGCTTGAGAACATCCATGGATTCCTCCACCAGCCTTTGGCGCTCGTTAGGAGCATGTCATTCTCGTCCATAAGTTTCTTGACGATGACGCCGGTCCTCTTCAACAAGGCACTGGTCTCCTCTGCTGGTACGCACCGGATGATCTTCTCCTCGGAGGTCGCGCTCGCCCGAGCCTCTCATTGCCCTCCCTTAGTTGCGGATGGCGCGGTAGCCTGTTCAAATGAGGCTTTCACGTCGTCCCGCAACCTTGCCAAGCCGGAGATCTGATCCATCGGCTATGGACGATCGCATGCATGCGCTTTGTAATGATCGTCGCCTGCCGCGAGAAATTTTCCCGAGCCGCCGCGCGCGGGCGGACATCTCGCTGCATTCGTGGCGGCGGGACATCTCGCTACTTCAGCGGCATGGCGGACCGATCTGCTGCATCGACGGCGCGGCGGGACCTCCGTCTTTGCTTCGGCCGCGGCGGGACCTCTGTGCTGCTACTTCAGTGGCGGGACATGTCGGCTGCTCTCACAGCGAGGCGGGACATCTCTCGTGCTTCCGCTTCCATGCTCGCCTCTCCCTGGTGGCAATCTCTCGACCCAGAACTCATGCTGGCCATGGCAGACGCAAGGGAAGGATGCTGAATGACTTGTTTGTTTTTGTGGATGAGGAGTTGAGGAGGAATGTGCAGTCATCTTGGCATACTAGTATTTATAACCGAGTACTAATACGCTCCTGAGTGGGAAACCGTTTAGGTTGTGATCGGTGTGAACAGGTTTGGAATTCAATATAGCGTGGTACTAATACGCTCCTAAGTGGGAAACCGTTTAGGTTGTGATCGGTGTGAACAGGTTTGCAATTCAATATAGCGTGGAGTAATTTGGAATGTGACGAGACGCAAGCTCAAAATTTATTGACGGTTCTAGTTTCGAAGTGCGGCACTATTCCTGGATGGAGTACTTCTTTTTCTACTCGCTCCTTTCCGGTTTTATAGGGCTTATCTCAAAATTTTAGTTTTTCTATTTTATAAGGCTCAATTTGGTTGTTCCCCAACACATGTTCAGATTCCAAGATGTCGGGGGTGTGAAGAGCTGGTCGTGCCCCACGAGCACCTACGGGACCTGGGTCCCTTTGTGGTTCGGAGGGGGGCAGAGACCGCACAAAGAGCGGGTCGAGGCGGTGCGCACGAGAGGGCTTTTTACCCAGCTTCGGAGCTCTCCGGAGAGATAATACTCCTACTGCTGCTTTGTGGATTATCTGGTGTTCTTGCTAGGGAGCGATGCGAGCTACAAAACCTAGCTTTAGTGTGATGAACTAAGCTAGAGCTAAACTAGAAACCCAGCCGAATCGAACCTCCTCTACGTTGCCCCCGGCCCTCCTTTTATAGGCTCAAGGGGTTACCACATATGGCAAGTAGACAAGGTTACAATGGTAATAACCTAGGTTGGTACACCGCTATGTACAGTATCCGTTAACCTATACCTAACTCTGACGGCAAGGGCAAGAGTCATCAATGCCCGTCTCCGGCGCCCGAACCAAGGTAACAGGGACCGTTAAGTGCGCCTCCGTCCGCCACGATGGTGGCTTGTCAGCGCTGCTTGTCGCTACTCTCCGCTGGCTGCGCAGCCCGCCGACACGCGTCCTTGGGAGAGCCCCGTGGTGACACGTTGGCGGGTGAGCTGGAGCGGAGATGAAGAGAGGTTGCCCGCCTGCAAGCGCTTTGTCGCAAGGGAACCTTGTCGCGCTTTGGGGTTCAGCGCCGCAAGCCTTCCCAAGAAGCTCCTCTTGCCGGGCCTTGTTCCCTTTGTGCCTGAGTGGCCTTCCGGCAAGCTCCTCTTGCCGGGTCTTGACTGCTTTGTTCTTGAATGGCTCCAAGGAGCCGCTGTGGATCTTAGCGGCCATCAGGCCGGCCCCGCCGCAGTGTCAGAATCGTGTGCAGACGAGTTCGGGGTACTAGGGTACCCCTACTCTAGTACACCGACACAAGGTGCATTAAATCATTGCATGCAAGTATTAAGAGAAAATTGACCAATGCATGTACTTTATGCATGCATGCATTGCAATAAATGCATTGATAAACATAATTTTTGAGAAAAACAAGAGCATTAGGTAGGTGCTTTTGCAAACTACAAAAATATTCCACCACTCACCATAAACCGGAAAGGAGGAGTATCTGTATGCGTGCAATAAGCGGCACCGTCAGATACATATCTTACGGTTAATGGGGCGTTCGACGAGAATAGCCGCGTGGCGAGCTCTAGGCTAGTCCTTTTTCGCACGCATTAAACCTATCTCTCGGGACTTGTCGCGACGCACCATCGTGGCACCCACAAAAACTTGTACTGGGTTTAGTAGTACGTTATACAGGGAAGAGAAGAGGTGCACGCACGCACTCGTCCTCTCACACACAGCGTCTGTTTTTCTCGAAAAGGAGGATGATGACCCCGGCCCCGTGATCCGGGAGTCACACACGATCTGTAGCTACTAATTGTAGTGTTCTCAACCATCCGATTGGCTCTATCATGGATGTACCTATATACTAAAACATGTCTTGATACATCTATATTTTGACAAATGGAAGGCATGTATTGTGGAACGGAGGGAGTGCTTGTCATCAAAATGGATAAAATGGGACGTATCTAGAACTAAAATATGTCTACATACATCTCCTTTTATCCATTTTGATGACAAGTAGTACTTCTTACCCACAGGAACTTTATATTCAATGACACAAAATATCCGTTCGATTGTTGGAAATTATCGATCCGATGTCAAAGTAATTGCTGCATCGCCACCAAAACCCACCATTTCTTAAGCTAAAGTAGACCAAGGTAATCCCTATATTAGCATATTACTAAGATAAACAGAAGGCCTTTGTCAAAACATTTAGGACGTGAGCTTGTCAATCTGAATGTGGAGGGACACAAGCTTAGCCCGGCCAGCAGCTTGGGCGGGCTGTCAAGAAGGTCAGCTCGCACGCCGACGCCACACGGGATCCTTGCTGCTTGTCACCTCCATTTCCACCTTGACGGTGTCGGTCGTGCCTTTAGGCTCCCCGCGGGCCGTTCGCCCACAGCTTGGCCAAGTAGTACGGCGGTGGGGATGCCCCGCTCGATGCGAGATTTAATCGACAGGCGATAGGCGCACCGATGTCGAGCACGCCGCCGACCAAGAAAAACGCGCGACGGTCCTCCTCCGCGAACAGCAAGAGCCGTGGCTCCGACAGTGGCACTTGCAGCTGGAGCACCTTGTCGATCTTGGATCTGCACGGGCATGGGATGCGCGGTGCTTGATGTGGTGGTAGAGCGCCGGCGCGCGGCCTTCGTAGAGCGCAGACGGGCACGGGCATTTGCGTGGTGCGGCGGGACACGCCCGGTGACCGGCGAGCTTGTGGTAAGTGACGTAGAGCCCACAACCTTCGTGCGGGCACTCCACCCTCACCGAGGAAAGGACGGAGTCCACCGCCGTGTTCCACACGTCGAAGCCACCGCCGCGCTCGCACTTCTGGCACTGCCGCTGCTTCCCGGGGCGCTCGACACGGCAGTCCGCGCACGCCAGGTGCCCTTCCTTGCACCGCAGAAATCAATCCAATAGCACATCAATCAAGAAACCCACACCTTGCTCAATCAGCCGAACGGACGAGGTGTATTCGAACCTCATACACTGGAGGCGTCAAGGGGCGGAGGCACAAGGGGCAGTGGTGCACGGTGAGGTCCATCGAGACCTTAGAGAGCTCCATCGTCGGGTCCTGTTCCTGTTCGGTCTGCATGATCTTGCCCTCCTCGTGCACAACCATCTCTCGACTTGGGCCGGGTATTACAAAGCTTACCGTCACATATTTTATACTCCTCCGTTCCTAAATGTACTCCTCCGTTCGAATTACTTGTCTCGAAATGGATGTATCTAGAACTAAAATACGTCTAGATACATCCATTTTCGCACAAGTAAGGCTAACCATAGTGGGAGTAACATAAGTAGTATCATGCACTTGGGACTCATAAACATGCTTATGTGGCAGGCAATTAAAGAAGAGAGAGATGGTTATAGTAACATAGGTAGATACCGTAACATAATAAATATGGTGCTACTATGTGTCATGCATGGCAATAAATGGGACCATCTATGATACTACTAATCTATGATACTATGCACTATAGAGGTACTCCCTCCGTCCCATAATGTAAGACGTTTTTTGACACTACACTAGTAATGTATGCATGTTACTAGTCTAAGTTACTCCCCACTATGACCAGCCTAATTCCGAACGGAGGGAGTAAGTCTTTATAGAGATTTCACTAGGTGGACTACATATGGAGCAAAATGAATGAATCCACACTTAAAATGCATCTACATACATCCGTATGTAATTCAAAATGGAATCCCTACAAAGACTTATAATTTAGGAACGGAGGGAGTACTACTTGAAGGTGCATTAAATCAACACATGCAAGTACTATCAAAAGAAGAGTCACGGCATGCATGCATGCGTTGTAATTAATGCATCGGTAAACGCAAATTATTGAAATATATCGAGTGTAGTGCTTTGATGGTCGGGTCAACTCGTACATCAACGAGAAGTTTGATTATCCTCTCCCTCACGGACTTAACTGCACCTGCCTTTGGCTGTATGACAGGTTGGCCACACACCTGTCGGGCCCACCTGTCATACACGCAAAGACAGGAGCGTCCCTCCCTCACCCATGAGCGTGGTGGCTGGCAAGAATAGGAGAAGCTTTCGCTATACGCTCTCCCTCCCGCACACGGTGGACATGCAGCAGTTCAATCGGTGTCAGATGGCCAGAAGCGTACTGTAGTACTCCTCCAGTGCAGTAGTACACCATCATTGTTCGACTTCCCGAAAAGGCGAAGAGCCAAGCGCAGCCCGGACGCTCGTGTGGTAGTTTCATGTGTAGAGTAGTCTAGATAGCGTGTACCGTGCCTGTAAGCTTAAAATTGTTGGGGTCGACTCCATGCTATGTGGCCATCTTGAAGTTTTTTTTAAATTAAAATAGTCTTCTGGCCCTACCTGTCACCCTGGTGATTGTAGTTTGCATGCTCATCTGGTCAAGACAGGAATATATATTTTAATTTATTTTTTTTCGAAAAGGGGGGACTCCCCGGCCTCTGCATCAGAACGATGCATACGGCCACATATATTTTAAGTGGTGGGTAAATGTTAGAGGTTGCAGCAAATATATTGTACACTGCGGGTCTTTCAGCCAAGTTTAGAGGCAAGCATGTGGGGCCAGTGCTATGATGTGTCGCCTCAACTCAGAGAACGAGGAGAAGCTTGATTTTACTACACGCCTTCTCCTCGCCCATGCGCTGCTGTTGCTCGTAAACGAGGACAGGCTTTTGCTTAGTAGTACTTCTACAACAAGCTATCCGTCTCGCTTGCGGTGGACGGACATGCAGCGATGGATTCGACCTTTGTAGAAGCGATAGTAGTAACATCATTGTTCGTCTTCTCAAGAGGCGAAGAGCCAAGCGCAAACCGAACGTTGCGATTTGCGAACATTGGAGCACACATATAGCCGAGCTCTTGCATGAGACAAAATTGCTATGTGAGCCCACTATTGTACTAGTACGCACAACTACTTGCTAGTATAGCCTGTAAACCGAAAGGAGTATTTTCCCTTCTAGAGATTTCAACAAGTGACTAGACTACACCGAGACGGAGTACATATGGAGCAAAATGAGTGAATCTGCACCGTAAATAAATATGTAGTAGTTCTATCATTTTCCTCTCCGAGGTGCACAATATTGAGTATACTGACTAGTCTCTTTTTGACACGCATTTACGTTGTCTTTTTTACACAGTACAAATGCAAGCGCTCATATACACACGCATACACTCACCCCTATGAACGCACACACGCACGGCACTATCATCTTGAAATTTACGAAGTCACCATAGGCACCTCGTCGTCGACGGGTCCATAGGTGCTTGAATGCCAAGGAGGAAGAGGGCAGCGGTTCCCGAGACGTTGAACGGTCAATGATGCATCCTCAATTACATGCAGAGGGAATTAATTGGAGAAGCAGACTAGAGCCAAAGACGATGTGAATGCAGCGAGTTTGGACTCTCATATAATAAAGGCGCCCCACCACTCCAATCCATCTACTTCCAAGTCTCTACGCAACACTGCTCACTCCAATCCAAGACCAAGTGACCAGAAGCCACAAGCACCTATGGAGGCGATGGACGCGAGCGGCAGTCGGCTGTGCCAAATCATCCAAGGCGCTGGCCTGCGGCCCCGCACCACGCAGGGTTTCCAGACGGTGCTGGCGACCGGAGGCATCGTTGCCCTCGCCGACGCCGGCTTCGCCTCTTGCATGGACGACATGATGGCCAACTCCATCCGCAAGTTCACCGCCGTCAAGAAGCGCACGGACGACCTTGCAGATCGCTTCCACCCGCGCGCCTGAGCTCCTCATTGCCTGCCACCCTCATCGGCCTACATGGTGACGAACTCTTTCAAGCCCTGGTGGCCCTGCAGGTGCCGGAGGTCGCGACGAAGAATGTGCACCTCGAGGCCACACTCGCCGCGCAGCGCCTCGCCATGCAAGAAACCGCCGATATGCACATCCACGTCTACGAGGAAATCGTCTACATAGGCCACTACAAGGCAAGCGAGGACAGAAAGACATTGGCCTTCTTCCAGCGGCTGGAATCTTTGGACGCCATTGTTCAGAAGCACGTCGAGCTGGCCACGAAAGCCGCTGCTACTTAGGCGCTGTTCGGTGGGCCGCGCCTACGAGTCGAGGAGGGCGTCGCCGATGGATGCATCTCTTCTTCTTGCCTCCTGTAACCAACCTTTGCATCGCCTCGTGGCCTTAATGTTTTATTAGTATAGTACTCCCTCCGCTCCCAAATATAAGTCTTTCTAAAGATTCCAGCAAGTGACTACTACATACGGAGCAAAATGAGTGAATCTACACTCTAAACTATGTCTTCATACATCGTATGATGTATTCCATTTGAACTAGTATCTAAAAGGCTTATATTTATGAACGGAGGGAGTATATGGCATTTTTATTCCAGTCATAACGTTTTCACTTTGAGGTGGGGCATGATTGAGCAAACCCACCCCACCCATCCAGCGTCGGCCGAGTTTAGAATTAGAAAAGAGAAACGAGGAGGAGAGCTAGCTGTAGCACGGACGCTGTTGTCGTCGATGGGACTCGTGTTTATAGAATCGAGTATCGAGCACTCGTGCCTTTTTTTTGAGGAAAAATTAGTCGTATGTCTAGTACCACTAGTTGGGTGCGTGCGACCTATAGCTGTCATCACTTTAGGTCTCCTTTTCGAACCGCGGCTACGCTTCACAGTACATATTTTTTCACGCATTTATCCTCCTATATGTACTCCTAGGCTATTTCCACGTGCTCCCATTCGCGGACATGTGGGACATAGAGCATCTGGGTCGTAGTGCATGCACGACTCGGAGCATATGCCGGGGTACTTTACATTTTAGACCTCACGAATTACATGCAAACCCCCCGCAGAAGAATAAATAAATCAATGAATTACTACATGAAACCGAATTATTTTCATGGAAACCGGAGCACGTTCATTAAATTTTGGACATAACACGTTTATAAAAAATGACCGCACCTAAACCAGTCTAAGGGCCTCTTTGATTTTTCCCGAAAAAAGGGCCTCTTTGATTCGCAGGATACTGAAAACACATGAACGGGGAAAGTATGATGGCGATGAACCGAGACGAGGAGAACTCTAGCTCAGTTAGAGGATAGAGTTAGATTCTAACCCTGAACTAACTCTAAACCAAAGAGGTGTATGGATGGTAGGGTTAGATTGACAATAAATGCTCTATCTCAATCATTTGACTACTTTGGACTCTATTTTTAGTCAGACTAAAATAAGTCCCTTGGATCCAAGCACCCTCTTGGTGTGGCCGGCTCTTCTGTGGCCTCCTCCCGCTCACAATTGACATAAACGAACCATCTATACAAATCAAGCATGCAAAACATGATAATTTTTACTTTGGTATACAAATGAGATATCCCACTTAAACATACAAGTCGTCAATCAAGCTTCACAAAATAAAAAAACACTTCATGAAACAAAGAATGAGCTAACTCATCACGAAGTCGTTCACGATAGGGAGGAGCACCGAGCCCTCACGCACCGAGGGAGGATCTCGCCATCGTCGCTGGAGGAAGGCTCAGAGAGCCCAAGCCCCGAACCCCTCGACGTCGGCCCTTGCAAGTTGAGTCGACACCGGCATGGGTAGCAGGGCCGCTGTCAGCCGATGGGAACTTAATCTTTGGGCCTCTAGAAATAATGAAAGCACAGAACTAAAATACCTAGAAAGGTGAACTGAATCTTTGGGCCTCTAGAAATAATGCAAGCACTGAAACTGAAATACCTAGAAAGGTGAACTGAATCTTTGGGCCTTTAGAAATAATGCAAGCTCGAAACTTAAATACCTAGAAAGGTGAACTGAATCTTTGGGCCTCTAGAAATAATGCAAGCTCTGAAACTGAAATACCTAGAAAGGTGAACTGAATCTTTGGGCCTCTAGAAATAATGCAAGCTGAAACTTAAATACCTAGAAAGGTGAACGAATCTTTGGGCCTCTAGAAATAATGCAAGCACTGAAACTGAAATACCTAGAAAGGTAAACTGAATCTTTGGGCCTCTAGAAATAATGCAAGCCTGAAACTAAAATACCCAGAAAGGTGAACTGAATCTTTGGGACTCTAGAAATAATGCAAGCCTGAAACTCAAATACCTAGAAAGGTGAACTGAATCTTTGGGCCTCTAGAAACAATGCAAGCCTGGAATTGAAATACCTAGAAAGGTGAACTGAATCTTTGGGCCTCTACAAATAATGCAAGCCTGAAATTGAAATACCAAGAAAGGTGACCTGAATCTTTGGGCCTCTAGAAAGATTTATTACCTCCTCAAGCAGCATCATACAATTCCATGCGTGCACTACAAATCTATAGCAAGTTTGATCAGGATCTACTTTTCCAAATCAGAATTAGCGCTAGAGCAAGCAAGATCAATGATATGGCTGTGAGACAGAGAAGGAACTAACAAACTCACCCCTCTCGCGGCCTCCCTGGTAGATGCACCACCGCCGCGCACGACAGAGGGAGAAAACCGACTGGTGAAGGGGGAGCGGGGCGACCTTCGAAGGTCAGAGGGAGAGGGCTGCCGGAGTAGGGCGGCGGAGGCCGGAAGGAGAGGGCGGCTGGAGAGAGAGGGTGAGCGGCGCTTGGGCGGGCGGCCCTATGGGGAATGTAGAAGGAGTCAGGCGAGAGGGGGGGTGATCAAAGTGCGGGCAGGTGAGATTTTTTAGGGAGCGATCAAGTGCGGGCACGTGAGATTTTTTAGTTCTCTTTTAGTGGGCCCGAGGATAACTAACCCAATTAGAACCTCTCCACCGGGCTAGTTTTTTTAGCTGGGTTAGAGCAAACTAGCTCAAACTAACCCCTCTTGTTTCGATAATTTGAGGCTATTTCAACCCAAACTAGCTCTAACTCAGGGATCCAAACAAAGAGGAGTGTTACTGTACATGCTACAGTGTGGACCGTAGCACATTGTTTTTATGGCCATATCACCACATTGTTTTCTACTGCTGGTTCACTGGGCTGCCGTGGTTCGCACGGCTGGTTCACTGGGCTGCCGTGGTTCGCATTCCTCCGACCTGAGTAGTACTCCCTCCGTTCCTAAATATAAGTCTTCGTAGATATTTCACTGTGGACCACATACGGATGTATATAGATGCATTTTATGTGTAGATTCACTCATTTTTCTCCGTATGTGGTCCATAGTGAAATCTCTCCAAAGACTTATATTTAGGAACGGAGGGAGTAGTATGTATACCTCATCATTCTTTGCTCCTTCTTACTACTCCGACATGTGGGAGAGTCAGCATACGGGTCGACATGTCATGCACCAGATTAGAGTGCGGAACGGAAGGGGGGCATCACCCCGGTCGGAGCGCCAGTAATTCATGACTATAGTGAGTGGTCATATCACAAGTCTTTCCAGCGAAGAGCGTCGTCAAATCGCACAGCCCCACTCGCTCACCCTCCTCGCCTCTCTGTCAAACCGCCTACTCAAAACTGCAGCGCCATTGCCGGAAAAGCCCGCCCTCAACTTTTAACTACGCGAAAATAGTTCGAGCTTGTTCGTTTCTATATAAATACAGTACTTATCAGTATGTTTATTCACCCGTGGGGTTGTTCAATGAATGGAGGGCGGGAGCACAAGTGAACAATACTACCTCGTCCGGGTTTATTGGTCCCCATTGTATTTAGTGCCAAATTTTGACCATAGATTAAACTAAGTAAATGTTCACGCATGTCACCAAACATTATATTTTTCAAAACTATGTTCAAATCTGAATCCAATGAGATAATTTTCTTGACATGCATTAATATTTTGTTAGTTAAATCTTTAGTCAAAATTTGGCACAAACTATAAAAGGACCTATAAACCAGATGAGGTAGTCTTGTAGTAGTAAGTAGGAGTCGAGAGTAGTCACCTTAAATAGAGTTTCTTTTCTTTAATGCCACGTACACAAATTGAAACGCTTGTTGTGAGAGAAAAATATAATCACTCCACTATATATGGACGCAGGGCCCGAGCGCTTGCTTTACTAGGGTTGCTCTCTTCATTCTCTCATCCTCTCCAGATATACACAAGACAGCGGTAGCGACATTTTCTCTCTGCTCACCACTAGTCACAAATCCGGCCGGATCCCTTCGGCCGGTGTGTGTAGAGGACTAAAAGGTGCATCGTTCACGCGGTCATCGCCGCCGAGGGAGGAAACCCACAGCTGCCGGAGGGGCCCGATCCTCTGCCCGTGCCGTTCTCTCCGACACAGTGCCGGCTTGGGAGGTCCTCCGACCCTTCTTCCTCCCTGCCGTATTGTCCGCAGATCCGACCTGCCGCCGTGGACATCCCGGCGACCCTCATGTATAAGTTCTTCAAAAGCGGACTTGCTCTACTGCCCCAGCTCCCCACGTGTCTGCATGTGCATCTTTTTTCTACTCCCATCAGCTCTTCCAAAGCCACCTAAATTTTTAGTATTATTAGAGGTAAAGCTACTTCATGCATTCGAATCTAGGGCTTTGTTCAAACAATGAAGAAAGGGGGGAAAGTTGTAGCATGAATCTAGGACTTGATTCAAAGAGGAAATAATATGGTGAAAGTAGTAGAGACCAGATACCCAACCAGTCTCTTGGTTGAAAAGGGAAATAATGGAAAAACGCAGTACAAGCTGGATAAGGAACAGATCTATTATTGGTTGAAAAAAGGATAGAACGTGGCGGCTGGTGGACAAGTCAATAGAGTATGTCCAGGATTAGATTTGCTGCCATCACATAGTAAAAGGTCTCCAGGATTAGATTTGCTGCCCTCACATAGTAAAAGGTCTCAGGATTAGATTTGCTGCCCTCACATAGTAAAAGGTCTCATGATTAGATTTGCTGCCCTCACATAGTAAAAGGTCTCAGGATTAGATTTGCTGCCCTCACATAGTAAAAGGTCTCGAGATTAGATTTGCTGCCCTCACATAGTAAAAGGTCTCGAGTGATTAGGTTTGCTGCCCTCACATAGCGTGAACAAGCTCGGCATCACCACTTTATGCCTCCTTGTAGGTACATTGTCTTGATCGTCCACCATCGCATGTCCTTATACCAACCTTTTGCCCTTGTTAATGTAAGGGCGCATGTAAAATGAAGTGATCACACTGTTACCTTAGGGACATGTCTAACCAAAGTGTTATTGTTAATCTAATGCCTCCAAAGTGATAAGATGCAATTAAACTGTGTTACAAATGGCACTCTGCTGTTTTCCCAAGATGATAAGTAAGTTGCTCCTTTACGCTCTTGAGTGTCCGGTGTCCCCACGGTCCCATGCCCTTAAACCAACTCTTTAGCTGCTGTTGATTTATCGTGTCCGTAAACAAGCAATGCCACCATTAAAGTAATCCCATATCGAGGAATCTCATTGTTGATCGTAATGCTTCGGTACCATGAAGCATTGCCGACGCTTTTAAAATTTCTCTTGTCCTTGCATGATTGCCATGAACATAATTAAGATGCTTCTTTTCATTTTGTATATGTTTCAGATATTCTTATTGACCACAATGTTTACTTTCTATCATTTTATGTAGATAGGGATATCCATTTCACCTTGTTGCTATTGTGACCTTTTGGTGAACTGCACAAAACACATTTTTTGGAATGAGTGTCTTGTGCAGTTCAACTAAAATGTCACGTGGGCAACATCTCTCAATTTTGGTGGAACTGCACAAAATGGTGATTGGAGTTTCCAAAATCTCCGTCAAGTTCTGCTGGTAATCTCGTGCAACATTTTATTAGCCTTTGCAAGATGGAGCCGTCATTGTCACCACAATGGCACTTTATTTTAGTGGAACTACACAAAAGGATAAGAAAATTATAGTTGCACCTTACATGAGCCGGATAGCCAACCTTAATGTTCCTCAATTTTAGTGCAACTACTAAAGAAGAACCTGCCAGCTCACAAGAGCAAGTACTTCTTGCTAGCTGAATGATGCAATCTTTGCTTCATTTCAGGTGAACAGCAGAAAAAGGCGCATGAATTGAATCATGGAACTCTAGGCAAACCTCATCCTAGTGGAGCTGGAGGTTGAGTTCAAGGGGGCCGCTATTAAAGCGAAATCATGCTCTCTGTCTCCTTGTTTGTCTTTGTGCAAACATGTTTGGCAAACGGAATACTCAACTACAGATGTTGTGACGGTCAAGAGCATTCGCCAAGTTCTTCGATTGTATGACATGGCTGGCCAAGATGGATTTAATCCCGATATTCACTTTATCAAAACGCTCTAATGGGTTGGTTCTGAATCTTGCAAGCTGGGAATCACTGAGATGTGTAGGCATCTTTGTTATACTTATTATTTGAATCTTATTTGTGAATCTTGCAAGTTGGGAATCAATGAGATGTGTAGGCATCTTTGTTGTACTTATTATTTGGATCTTATTTGTTGGTTCTGAATCTTGCAAGCTGGGAAACATGGCATGATGATGCAGTGGACATCAACCATAACAAACAGTTCAAACTTGGTAGTATTATCTTTGTGAAAGTGCGACAAATGTGTTGATCGTGTGCGTTCTAAGAATAATAATTCTAATTGTTGTGCATGTTGATCCCGTAGCACTGATAGAACGAGCCAATGCATTGCTTGTTTTAAGTATAAATTTCTATTAAAGCTAATTAAATTTAAGTAAAGTGACCACTAACTCCTGTTATTACAAGATACCAATCTGAACCCGCCGTGAACCGACGTGTGGCCGGAGTAGGTTTCTTAATGGAGGCGTTTGAATGCGCCGAGGGTGCATCTTCTGCCGGCGTGCAGCGGACGAGGAGGGTAGTGCTTGTTGTCGCGCGTACACACTCAGCTTCGTTGAATCCAGTTCCCAAGAGCTAAAAACAAACTGTTGCCACCGCCACACACTCGTTCATTCGAAGAGACTCCAATGGCGATCCGAGGGGTGAGCCTGCTGGATATGGACTTCAACAAGGAGTTAGTTCGCCGTTCAGTCCTATGGCTGCACCAAGTTGAATGTGATTGTCGGGACCCCGATCCGAAGTCACACCGATCTAGCATGTAACACATCATATCACTTTGCGGCCTCACGCACGGTATTCCCGCGGGTGTCGCCTTACCATGGCCCGGGACCGTTTGCGCCTTTTGGCTCACGTATATGATAGTGTCGCTAGCATCCATATGACAGAGAACCCGGGCCGACATGACTAGTCGTGAACCCAAAGTGGCACTAACCTATGGGGACAAGCATACATGAATCAACATCGAGCATGTCGGTCGCAATGTGAATCCGGGCTGTAGCACCGGGCTAATAGGACTCCGGGAACCCCGGCTGTAGCAGGTTAGGCAGACTCGGATGTCACGCGTGACATTTCCCGAAGATGTATACACGAACGAAGTGAATCACATGCCCGCCAGTCAAGTGTTCCGAGCAGAGTCTTTGGGCTAGCAGGACTCCGGTGAACCGGGCTGTAGCAGACTACCATGGCTCAGTGGAAGCACTAGACTACATTTCCCCATAAGAGAGGCTACCAAGGATAAACAACTAGGTTGTCGGATCCCACACATAGCAATACAAGTTACACGTACGCATAACATGCAAGTATGTGCTGTACAACATGGCATCACAACATAACGCAAACTCATATAGGTAAAGGCTCAGAAGAGCCACATAGCATTAAATACAAACAGGGGTCACATGACCCATCATTCAGAGCATACAAGCAACAAGCGGAAGCATTACATGTCTGAGTACAGACAACTACAAAAGAAAAAGGCTGAGAAGCCTGACTATCTACAAGACCCTCCCAAGGGTACAAGATCGTAGCTGAGGTAACAAGCTACTCGTCGAAGTCCAAGCGGAACTACTAGTAAGACCGAAGTCTCCGCTGCAAAAACATAAATAAAGCAACGTGAGTACAAAGGTACTCAACAAGACTTACATCAGATCCTATTATACATGCATTAGTATCAAGAAGGTAATGTGGAGTTTAGTTGCAGCAAGCCAGCTTTGACTCAGTGGCTATCCTGTTCTACGACTACAAGAACTTCTTTGAGGTGATATGGCGCACACGAGTCCACTAGTCACCACACAATACACTACTATGGATTCATCCCCGTCTCCATACGAGAAGGCCATCCATAGCACTCACACTTGTCTTGAGCATTTTAGAGTATCCACTTCAAGTTGTCTATGTACCACGTAAGCATCCAAGAAGTCCATAACCGAGGACACGGCTATTCGAATAGATCATGATAACCCTGCAGGGGTGTACTTCTTCACACACGCTCTCGCCACTTACCGCCATATACACGTCATGTATCTCGGCAACCTTCAAGCGGAAGCCTGGCGAGGGTGTCGGCCACGACCTGACTAACCACACAAGACTCTAGCCCAGGTTTATCGCCTATTCGGGTTCCATCCGCAAGGAGATCCGACCAGGGTGTCGCTCACGGCCCCAAACGATGTGAGCAGGGTTCCCAAGCCCACCATCCGGGTGCCACTTGGTACACCGTGCCACCTGTGCCTAGTCTATCCCAAGCCCACCCTGCCGGGTGCCACTCGGTAGAAAAATAGCACTACCTACAAACACCAGAAACTAGTTGCGACTCCTGGACAGAGATCAAGTTGATTAATAAGTCGAGAGGGGTCGAGTTACCGGAACCCAATGTGTGGTAGTACCGAGTCATTGGACAACATACATAGAACTCAGTGCTTAAGAACGGTTCCAGTGAGACAACCCACCATGACTCCTACATGGCCTCTCACCGCTACCTTTACCAAATCGTGTTCACACATTTCACTCTCAAAGATCGAACATATCGAACACTCCAATTCATTCCCAATGAATCAGACCGACACAACTCTAAGCAATAGCAGGCATAGCATGGTAGGAACACAACATGGCTCAATCAACTCCTACACATGCTAGTGGGTTTCAACTATTTATCGTGGCAATGACAGTCATGCAGAGGAATGGGTTCAACTACCGCAAAGCACAAAGTAGCAGATGAATCGTTGTTGTCCTAATGCAATAACTGAGAGCAGGAGCGAGAGAGTAGGATTGTATCGGAATGAACAAGGGGGTTTGCTTGCCTGGTAAATCAACAAGGGGGGCACTGCTTCACAGACAGGTACTCTGGAACGGTCTCCGGAGCAGGACCTATCGAGAAGGAACGGTGCCAACAATCAATACACAAGCGTATGCAACAATATGATGCATGAACATGGCATGAAGATGTGATGCTGTTTGAGCTAATGTAACTAGTACTCATTAGGTTGAAGTCCATTTGAACCAAAGGTTCAAATGCAACTCCAAAATAAGCTCTTATAAATGCCATTCATGTGTTTTCACCTATACAGCAGGTATAAGTTGTTTCATCATACATGAAACTGGTAAAGATGGATAGATTGCATTTTTCTGATAATTTTTCATATATAAATTATTTCAATCCGAGCTACGGTTGAATTTGTATGAATTTTTGAAGTTTTGAATATTTTCTGGAATTTCCTGATTTATTTTAATACCAGAAAATCAAATATCTTGCGTCAAGATCAAGTAAGCATGACGTCAGCAAGTCAATTGCGCATCGATCTGTCAAACCTGACGTGTGGGGTCCACACGTCGCTGTCATAGTTAGTTAACAGAGTTAATTAGTTGCTAAACTAATCCTAAACTAAAAATTAGCAGGCCGGGCCCCACATCTCGGCGTCACAAGGAGCTTAGTTAGCGGGGTTGACCGGTCAATCCCGCTGGGCGTCTAGCCGCTTGGCGAGGCCGAACGCGGCGGAGGGCTCGGGATCGTCGCTCGGCGACCATTTGGCGGCGGAGACCACGGGCGAGGAGGCGCCGTCCGCAGCGATTGGAGCAAGTGGGAGAGGTAGGGGCGACCGGAGCTCGCCGGAGCGAAGCTCGGGGCGGCGGCCGGAGTTCGGCCGCGGGAGGGCACAGCGCTGCGGTGCACGGGGGCGGCAGCTAAGAGCACCGGGGTGTAGCCCGGGCTCGTCCGCATCTAGCGGAGGCGACGGGAGGTCGCACGGTGGCCGGAGCTCACCGGAGCACAGCTCGCGGCGGCGACGATGGCGCTCGGGTGCGCTCGGGGAAGAGAGAACCAGGGAGGAGGAAGAGCGAGAGGGAGTGAGAGCGGTGCGGGGCAGCGCGTGGCGACGTCCGGAGGCCTGAGAGTCGAGGGGGAAGGCACGCAGGCAGCTGCCGTGGCGCGCATGCGAGCGGCGTGCTGCAACCACACGCCCTGTCCCTCTGGCGCGAGGAGGGGGACGACTGGCGCTGGCCAGTCGGCTGGGCCAGGCCATTGGGCCGCTGGGCTGCACAGTGTTCGGCTGCATAGGTAAGGTTTTTTCCTTTTGTTTAATTTTCTATTTTTCTGACATTTGTTTTGATTTAATTAAAATACTAAATCATTTTATTTCCTTATGCCAATTTTTGTAGGGGCTAGTGGTATTATTCCAGAGCTCCTCATCAACTAGCATAATTTTTGGACATATATTATATATATAACAAATATATATCCAATGCAAATATTTATGCATTAATTCCAAATGCCCAAAATAAATACTTATGGGCTCTTAAAAATATTGGTTTGATTTTTATCTACATCCAATATTTTGAGAGAGAACAACATGAGCATTATCTTGGACCTCTTTGGAGCAATTTTTATTTGGGTCATTTTAGAGATGATTCGAGGGTTTCACAAATCCTCATTTCAAATTTAAATGGAATTTAAACATGATGCACACATGACTAGCTGGCCTTGAGCATACCGTAACTAGGGATGTGACGGTGATGTACACCAACGACATGAGACTCGGTGAAGCTCGTCGCCTGCTCGATCCTATGGCTGCACCAGTTTCGAGCATTCGCCGTTTCATCGGCAAATACCGATCGCACCTTCGCTACGGTGGAGAGAAGGAAGAACGCGACGATTCGCCATCGGTGCAACAAGCTTGTCAACATCCGAAGCAATACAAGATCATCAAGAACGGGCGGGAGAAGGACTCCGTGGTTGACCTCGGCCGAGACCATCATCGACCCACGATACGCCAACATGAAAGAATACGACCTGAACACGTGGGAGGTACCTCTGAATCTAGCCTACATAACCTACGCGACCAAGGACGCATACGCATGCTACGACATGTACATGCAGATCTTGGACATGAGGGCATGTCTGCTTCCCGTAACCGACGAGTACACGGACAACCGCAGCGTCATGATCAAGCGTGCCAGGAAGGTCTAGATGTTGTACTTTATCTGTTTATAAGCACCTTTATCATGTGAGTGTTTCATGCATTAGCCTATGTGTCATAATTATCTGTTTTGTCCGAAATATTTCTTTTAAGAACCCATTAACCTGATTGCTTTTTTTAGTGGCTATTTGCTTATGTATGTAAACTAGTTCACTTGTCCTAAAAGAAACTAGTTCACTCGGCTGCCGTGCTTTGAATCTCCTTCCTCCCAACTTATTCCTCTCCTCAGGTGGACCCAGCAGGTCTCATACACAGACATATGGGACCAACCACCTATCCATTTGTATTTCTTTATTTTGTTCAATCTTTCGTCCTCTTCCTATACAACGGCTGGCCATCATAGCCTATGGCGTTGGCCAGGCCATCCCTCTACTACCACACATTGTCCGGCGGCGGCAGCTCCACCGGCCCACCCTGCACCCGAACAAGTCAACCCTCGTAGTCCCCTCCGCCTGTGTCTTCCACCCAGCAGGTCTCTGAATTTTCTCCCACTTTCTTTTTCGATGTAAACTGAGTTTTCTCCCAGTACTTTCCCCTAGAACCAACTCAATTGTCCCACGTCTAGCCTAAAAAATAATAATACCCCATGTACTATTAACTCATCAAATTAAAATGATATTTTATTTCGTAAGTTGAAAGTTCTTACAAAATAATAATAATAATTGTTTATATATAACTTGCCAAGTTAACTCCTAGTGATTGCGTACATAAGCTTGCAAAGATTTTACTGACGTGCAATCATGTGTTTATGTTTTTATAACATTTCTCCGTCTAGCCCAACATGATATTTTCACCCAGCCCAGCAAGTCCGCGGATTTCGAGAAAAATGCAAATGGGATTTAAACGGGATGCATAGATGCTACATCATTGTTTCATCCAGCCCACCAAATGGACTAAAAAACAAATAGACTGGCTGACATGTGGGCCAGTAGGTCGAAGCCTAAGAAGGCATTGGATTTACATCCAACGGCCGACATTCTTCTTCAATCTCTCGTCTTCTTCCCCAGCGCTGCCGGAACCACTCTGCTCCAGCCTTTCAAGGCCCGGTGGCGTTGTTTTGCGCCTCCTCAAACGCTACCTCGCCGACGGCCAGGCCATCCCTCCACTCCGCACCTCTAGTTATTCTCTGCCGAGCGTAGGCCCACCCCGCACCCGAACCAGTCAAGTTTCCCACTCCTCTCCGTCTGCGACTCCACTGCCGCGTCTTCCCCATCTCCGGGTCATTCCAGTCTGGGGCCTTGCCTTCATCCACCGCCTCGGTGCGCTCGGCGCGGCGTGGTCAACATACGAGAGTCATCGGAAGAGGACTGTACGTGGAGAGCCTAACGGCTGGGACCCACAAGGTCCACGGTCGCACGCAAGGAAAGTTCCTCCTTATTACGCACTATATGTGGGAAGGGCTTCTGTATTTCGCGAAAAAAACGTCCCCCCCGCTGACAGGTCGGACCCACCAGCTATATCTTCGCACGCAAGGAAGTGGCTCCTTATTACGCACCAAAAAATGAATACCCCTGCTAGCTGGGACCCACCATAGTGGGTCGCTGACTTGTGGGCCTACTAAGTTGACGAGGATGGAGGGCTTTGTCAACTTAGTCAATATTAATGATTCTAGCTCCAGTGACCGTACGATGTCCATCCAACGGCCATAGTGCTTCTTCAACCTCTGGTCTTCTTGCTCCGGCCGCCCAAAGCGCCCGGTCGTGCGTGTGCTCCTGCCTCTCGTGGCCGGCTGTGATGCCTTGAGGCCTCACCACCCCCTACTACTCCCACCGCTGGCCTGTGGTATCCCTCTACTCACCCACACCCTGTTATTCTGCGGCGACAGCAAGCCTCACGCCGCAGCCCGAACCAGTGAACCCTCGTACTCCTCTCCGTGGGCATCCACGCTGCGTCTTCTCCGCTTCCGCCGCCCCTTCCTAGGCCTCGCGTCAGACACCGCCTTGGTGCTCTCGGTGGCGTGGTCAATGTGGTCAACGACCGACTTCCATCGGAAGAGTCTTTGTCGTGGAGAGGCCGATAATTGGGTCCAAGGCGACAACCCATTTTTTTTGTGATTTGCCAAGTAAGTCACTTTGTCAGGCCTGTTGGGCTGCAAATATTTCAAGATGAGGAGAGCTTCATTCGGCTGGCCGAGAAATGGCTTATCAGTAATGAGAAATGGGCTATACATTTTTAAAACACATCAAACCGACAATTAGTTTCAAATATCTTTTTTTCATTTCGAGATTTTAAATTACATTAATTTTTATGCGTGGAGAATTTGTTGGATTTTATATTGATATACATTTATTTTTAAAATCAGTTTGAATGTGAGTCGAAATTTTGGGATTAAAAACAGTTCGGACCGCATCGAAAGATGCAAAATTTCTTATAATTTTTTAACCGTGGCAACAATATGGGCTGTAATGCTAACAAAAAGAATATGGGCTCCAAAAAAAACCTTAAGAATTAGCAAATGGTCTGTATGCTGTTTTCCACAGATTTGAGGCTTTCCTAAAAAAAGGTTGACACACAAGCAAAGGATATTGGATGTCCATCCAACGGCCGCCGTGCTTCATCAATCGCTCTTCCTGCTCCGGCCGCCAAACAAGCGCCAAGGGACTGCTCGCTCCCTCCTTCCAGCAAGGCCGATCAGGTTGCGCCTTGCAGCATCACCGCCCCACCGTACTCCCATTGCTGGCCTAGGCATCCTCTACTCACCCACACCTGCTGTTATTCTCCGGCGACGGCAGACGAAGTCAAGAAACCTCGTGACATAGTCAGATTCCCCTCCGCGGCGAAACAACCGCCGAAGTCTTCCTCGCCTCCGTCGCTCCTTCCTAGGCCTCGCCGTCGCCCACCGCCTCGTGCTCTCGGCGCGCCTGGTCAACGGGTCAACGACGGACATGCATCTGAAGCGGATCAGACGTGGAGAGGCCGATACTGGGTCCACGGCCGCACGCAAGGAAATGCCTTCTTATTATGCACAAAATAATGATTCCTCCACCGACATTAGGGACCCATCGAAGGGCCTCAGATTTCGCGAAAAAAAACGTTATCACACCGACAGCTCGGACCCACCAGCTATATCTTCGCATGCGCAAGGAAGTGCCTCCTTATTACGCACAAAAAATGAATACTCCCTCGTTAGCTGGGATCCGAAGATAGTGGCAGGCTGACTTAGGGCCTACTAAGTTGACGGGACGGAGGGCTTTGTCAACTTAGTCAATATGCACGATTCTAGCTCCCTTGACCGTGCACGATGTCCATCCAACGGCCGTAGTGCTTCTTCAACCTCTGGTCTTCTTGCTCCGCTACCAAACCAGCGCCGGACGTGCCTCGTGCTCCCGCCTCCGTGGTCGGGTTGCGATGGCGCGGCGGAGGCCTCACCGCCTCTACTACTCCCACCGCTGGCCGTGCCATCCCTCTACTCACCCACACCCCTGTTATTCTCAAGGGCGACGGCAACCTCACACCGCAGCGAACGAATGAACACTCGTACTCCTCTATGCGTGGGCATCCACTGTTGCGTCTTCCCCGCTCCGCGTCGTCCCCTTCCTAGGCCTCGCCATCGCCCACCGCCTGGTGCTCTCGGTGGCGTGGTCAACATGGTCAAGGAATGGCTTCCATCGGACGTGGATCAGACGTGGAGAGGTGACATACTGGTCCATCGCCGCAGCAAGGAAGTGCCTCCTTATTACGCAAAATAATTATTCCTACACCGACAGCGGGACCCACCGGACGGGCCACCGATTTCATGAAAAAACGTTTCCTCGATCGCTGGGACCCACCAGCTACATCTTCGCACGCAAGGAAGTGCGCCCGGCAAAAAATGATTCGCCGACCGCTGGGACCCACCGGCTACATCTTCGCAGCAAGGAAGTGCTCGGCGATCAGACCCACCCGTCAAGCGCACGAGGGTTGTCATTCTGGTCGCGAACGTTATACGTACATACCGGTCATTGTAGAGGCGCGACGTTTTGTAGTAGAGGCGCGCGACGTAGTATGTACACGCACGTCTAGTTGCGAGGGTGCAAGAAAGAAAATACGGCCACGTACGTACATACGGGCAGGGTCTCGAACGCCTACTCATGCATATGTACATGGATGGGTCAGAACAGAGAAACAACATCGTCGTCGTGTTCATGGGAAGCCAACCGACTGGGTCGGAACGGAATGCGTGGTCGTGTTCATCGGGAGGGCTTGGACGGAACATGCGATGGAAACGAGGCCTGGCGTACCGCACAACGGAGGAAACGACCTTGTGTTCGACCGGCCACGTCCGAAACGGGATCCTGTTGACCGGGAGGGGCCTGGCGTACCACACAACAAGGAAACGGACCTCCTACGGTCGAAACGGGGGTCCTGTTGATCGGGAGGGGTGTGGCATATCGCAAAACGGACAAAACGGACTTGTGTTGGAGCGCTATGGTCGAAACGGGGGTCCTGTTCATCGGGAGGGGTGTGGCGTACCGCAAAACGGACGAAACGGACTTGTGTTGGAGCGCTACGAGCTTAAACGGGGTCCTGTTCATCGGGAGGGTGTGCGCGTCGCAAAATGGGACTCCACGAGATATCTGTTCATCTCCACCGTCGACCTCCTCCAGCCTCCACGGGCTACCGCCGACCTCCTCCAGCCTCCACGGCTCCTGTTCATCCAGCCTCCACACCGCTTACTCCACGGCCTTCGTTCAACCACCCTCCATGGGCACCCCTCCACCGCTCTATCGCTCTTCCAGCCCTCCACACCACGGGGTCCTGCTCAACGACCCTCCACGGCCACCCTCCTTTGCTCATCGCTCATCCAGCCCTCCACACCACGGGTCCTGTTCATTCGGAGGCAACGCCACCGCTCACTGCTCATCCAACCCCGCAACGCCATCGCTCATCCAATCGATCGGGTCAGCTTAGCGCAAAGAGTGAAGGAATCGCCCATCCGTTCGATTAATGACCATCGATCGATCGCCGGGTTGTGAATCGTAGTTCGCAGGTAATCGCCGGGTTTAGTTAGAGCCCAACGCCGCCGAGTTCGATTAGAGCTAACGCCGCACACACGCTTGTCGCACGCATAAGAGAACGCGATCGCCGCCCACGACCTCCCACCGTGAATCGCAACTCCCCAAATTTTCCTCCCTTGCTTCTACCACGGTTTTTTCCGTCATGGACGGTGCAAAGAATGTCATGCAGCTGCGCCTTCGTTCGCCCAGTGGCAAAAAGCCCATTTTCCGTCATGATTTTTGTCATAGAAGTAGGAGCCCACCACATCTTTGATGATACCGGTTTTGTCACAATTATCGCCATAGAAGTGTCATATGTATGACAAAAAAAATTCGTTCGGCCCAAAATGTCACGGATGTGTCTTTTTTTTTGTAGTGTAAGGCGAATGGGAAGTGGAGGCTGTGTATTGACTACATAGATATCAATAAAGCTTGTCCAAAGTATCCTTTCCCTCTGCCACGCATCAACCAGATTGTAGACTCCACTGCCGGGTGTGACCTGCTGTCATTCCTTGACGCCTATTCAGGATACCACCAGATTTTCATGATGAAGGAAGACGAAGAGAAGACCGCGTTCATCACCCCTTGTGGTACGTACTGCTTTGTACGAATGCCTTTCGGGTTGAAGAGCGCCGGTTTGACATATGCCCGGGCGGTCCAATTTGGTTTTGAGCCCTAGCTGCATAGAAATATGGAACCCTATATGGACGATATAGTGGTCAAAACCAAGGACAGTGCCATGCTAGTACAAGATCTAGAAGGAACATTTGCAAATCTGCGCAAGATCAACCTCAAGCTCAATCCAGAGAAGTGTGTGTCCGGTGTCCCGTTCGGCAAACTTCTTGGGTTCTTTGTGTCTCAACACGGAATCGAAGCAAATCCTGACAAGATCAAGGCCATTGAGCAGATTGAGGCGCCGGAACGAGTCAGGGACGTCCGTAGGCTTGCCGGCTGCGTTGCCGCCCCGAGTAGGTTCATCTCCAAATCCGCTGAGCGCACCCTCCCCTTTTTCAAAGTTTTGAAAAAGGCGGGTCCAGTAAAATGGACTCTGGAGGCAGAGGCAGCACTACAAGATTTGAAGAGGTACCTTTCCTCCACGTCGATACTAGTCGCACCTAAACCATAAGAGCCGTTGCTGCTATATTTAGCGGCAACGAATCAAGTGGTCAGTGCTGCGCTAGTGGCGTAGAGGGAACTCGAGGGAGAAGTGGAAGTAGCAGCGGAGCCATCAGATGATGGCCCGGGGCCCTCCCCAGCGGGGCTTGACCCTAGCAAGGCGGAACCCCCAAGGCCTGGGTCCCAGGCGTGGCTAAGTCTGGCAGACATGGGTTGAACAGAAGAAGAAGATGGTGCAGCACCCAGTTTATTTTTCCGGGCCTCTTGCAGGGGCAGGTCAAGGTATTCTAGTATGCGTAAGCTACTTACTGCCTCCTCATGGCCTCGAGAAAGCTGCACCACTATTTCCAAGCACATGAGATCACCGTTGTCACCCGCCTCCTATTGCAACGATCTTGCACAACCCAGATGCAACTGGAGGATTGTGGAGGGTATTGAGCTGTCGAGCTTTGGCCTCAAGTCTAAAAGTACTTCAACGATCAAGAGCTGAGCCTTGGCAGAGTTCATAGCAGAATGGACCGCAACGCCTCGGACGAAGAAGTTCAAGAGACCACCTTCCAAAGCAAGGAAACGCTACCACGATTGGGTTATGTACTTTGATGGAGCTTTTCATTGCAAGGTGCTGGTGTCACCGCATTACTGTCACGCCTAACCGAGAGCACCTCAAGTACGTAGTCCGTATGCACTTTCCCGGAAAATCGATGAACAACATGGCAGAGTACGAGGGACTGCTTGTCGGTCTCGTGGATCGCGCGCACCTTAGGATCGTGAAGCTCATCGTCGGGGTGATTCACAACTCGTCGTCAGGCAAGTCAACAAGGATTACTAGATCCCATTGATGGAAGCCTACGTGGATCAAGTGATGAAGTTGGTAGAGCATTTTGACGGATTGCAAGCAGAGCATGTCCCTCGAGCGGAGAACAGCATTGCTGATGACCTGTCAAGCGCCGCCTGCCAAGTTGTTTATGTAACCAGGTACCTTTTGCGCTTCAATTAACTCAACCGTGACGTTGAGCCATCAAGAGATGTAACAAGTTTAAGGAAGGTGGACCTGCAAGTACTTTCCCGCCGAAGCTCCCCAGGAGCCACCGGCAAGGACGCTTGCGGGTGTCCTAAGCTTCGCCGGAGAGCAACAACGCCGGCAGGCCTCAAGCCCCGCCTTAGAGGCAGCTGCCCCACGGCCGGAGATGTGCCTTAGTCCCTGCCCGCCGAGCCCCTGTGTTCCGCATGGGCGCCGCCGTCCGTCTCCTCCAAATAGGAGAGCTCCCCGAGGAGCAGGAAGAAGCAGAGAATGTAGCCCGTCAGTACAGCATGTACCAGTTTGTGGATAATGCCTGAGGGAGTTCCGGACTAGGGGGTGTCCGGATAGCCAACTATCATCATCGGCCGGACTCCAAGACTATGAAGATACAAGATTGAAGACTTCGCCCTGTCCGGATGGGACTTTCCTTGGCGTGGAAGGCAAGCTTGGCGACACGGATATGTAGATCTCCTACCATTGTAACCACTCGGTAACCCTAACCCTATCCAAAGGTCTATACAAACCGGAGGGTTTTAGTCCATAGGACTAACAACAATCGCACCATAGGCTAGCTTCTAGGTTTAGCCTCTTTGATCTCGTGGTAGATCCACTCTTGTAACACACATCATCAATATTAATCTAGCAGACGTAGGGTTTTACCTCCATCAAGAGGGCCCAACTCTGGGTAAAACATCGTGTCCCTTGTCTCCTGTTACCATCCGCCTAGAGGCACAGCTCGACCCCCTACCCGAGATCCGCCGGTTTTGACACCGACATTGGTGCTTTCATTGAGAGTTCCTTCGTGTCGCCACCGATAGGCTCGATGGCTTCTTCGATCATCAACAACGCACATCGATCCAGTGGTGAGACTTTTTCCCTGACAGATCTTCGTGTTCGGGCGGTTTTGCATCAAGGGCCAATTCGCCGCCATCTTGAGCAGATCGAATGCTATGCCCCGCCGCCGTCAGATTTGAAGTCTAAACTATACGGCCGATATCCGCGGAGACTTGATCTTCGACGGATTCGAGCCGCAGCCAAGCACGCCAAGACTGTCTCGATGGGCATGATCTACCGCAAATTAACAGGCTCTCGAGGCCGCACTCGAATCCGCTTCCTACCCTTAATCCGAGCCGATTCCCGATCGAGGACGAGTGGTTGACACCGCCGGGCTTTAATCTCTACGGCGATCGAGCTAAACTCCATCCCTGTCCTTTGCGAAGACCTCGACCTGTGGTGCCGCCCTCTCCGGACCAACCTCCATGCCTTACCAATCGAATCCGATTGGGTGCCCGTTATGGAGTTCACGTCCAGGACATCTTTTCAGCACTCGCCTTTGGCGACATCCTGAATTCACTAAAGTCTCTCTTTATCCGGAGAGCCCTGGCCGGATTACGGTCGAAGGTTGGGATGCGGACGACGAAGAAATTCAACGCCCACCCACCACCCACTTGGTAGCCGCCGCCGATTTATCTAACCGACATGCTAGACTACGACCAAGACATCGACGGTATGGACGACGATGCCGGAGACGAATAAAGCCGCGTTTGCTGTGGCAATCGAAGGCCACCCGTCAGCATTTATATATATGGTGGACATCCCAAAAGGTGGGAACGGCGATGGAACAATGGAGGACGACCTCCAAGAAGCAGCCCAAGCGAAGGCCACGGGCGCCGCCTAAATCCCGCCACAAGAAGAATGAAGATTCCGCACCGAGATAACAATACACCGGACAAGGTCAAGACAATCCACCCGTAAAGATCCAGCAGGAGGATGGAGACGCCACCCTCACGAGAGCAAAGCAGAAGAAGAGGTAGAGGATTATATGCCTCCCTCCAAGACGAAGCAAGCCTCGACGACAATGAATTGGCCGTGCCTCGAGGATCCCGCTCGAACAAGAGCGCTTAGACGCAGGCTTATGGCCACGGCGAACAACCTCAAGAAAAATCAGCAACAGCTTAGAGCTGATCAGATCTGCTAGCCGATGATGGATCAAGTCTCGCGCCTAGGAGCATGAGCTCGAACGCCTCCAAAGCTACCCTAAACGCAAGCTGCTCCCCGATTAGAGGAGGAGGCTTACGAACCCGCATCACCAGGAGACACACGCTGACCGACCACCCGTGGTCGCGACAGAGAGGCCTCTAGGCCCTTCACTAAAACCGCATTCTCAAGCATCGCCAAAAGCACACGGCCAAAGGGGAACGCCCGACCTGCGAGATATATTGGAGGACAAGGCAAGACAATCAAGATCGATCTATGGATCGCGTGGGCGCCCACGGCACGTGATGACAACCGTCGCGACGACAAGAAGTCCGTCCGGCCGAACAAAATGCACAAAGCTCTTTTGAGTCTGGCCGAGATATCGCTTAGTACAGAGGCGCCAGACACCCATTATGCTTCACGCACGAAGTAATGGATCATCAAACCTCAAGGGTTTAAACCCATCAATATTGAATCCTATGATGGCACAACAGCACCCGCAGTTTGGATCAAGACTATCTCCTTCACATCCACATGGCCCGCGTGACGATCTTCACGCCATCAAATACCTCCCCTCGTTTAAAGGACCAGCCCGGCATTGGCTCAACAGCTTGCCGCAGAGTCAATTGGGAGCTGGGAGGACCGAAGCCGATTCCTCGATAACTTCTGTGGCACTTATGCAAGCACCACCGACGCTGATGACCTAAGCCACATAATTCAGCAGCTGATTTAATCGGCCGATAATTCTCGACACGGTTCTTAACCAAGAAAACCAAATCGCCGACCGTCCGGATGCGGAGGCCCTCGCGCCTTCACATAACATCCGCGACGAGTGGCTCGCCCGCACCTAGGACAAGAAAAGTCAAATCCATGGCAGCCCTCACATCACTCATGACCCGCTTCGCTGGTGAGGACAGCTGGCTAGCACGCAGCAACAACCTTAGCAAAAATTCGCAGTCCGACTTCAAGGACCAAAATGGCAGGTCACGTCAGAAAAAAAACAAACGCCGCATTAACAGCGAGAATATTGAGGATACGGCAGCCAATGCCGGATTCAGAGGCTCTAAACCCGTCACCGGAAAAGCCATTCAAAAGAACTACTCCGGTCCGGTCCAATTTGGACCGAATACTCGACCGCTTGAAAGCGATACACGGCACTTCAAAAAGCACTAACCACACCAACAGGACTGGTATTAAAGGTGCAGCAAGTTAATTGCTGAAAACAATGACAGGGGGCTGTATAGCGATGATGAGGACGAGACCCAACCGCCGAACAATAGAGGATGTATGATTTCCCACAAAAGCGGACGGTGAACATGATATACGCAACGCACATACCCAAAAGGGAGCGGAAGCGCACTCGTGGATGTATACGCGATGGAGCCAGCTTGTTCCAAGTTCAATCCATGGTCCTCCCGCCCGATCACTTTTGACTAAAGGACCACCCCACCAAAGATCCGCCACGATGGATTCGCCAGACCGGTCTTAGACCCAATCGTCGATGGATTTCACCTAACCGTAGTCCCGATGGACGGCGGCAGCAAGCCTGAACCTGCTTTACCGTGATACAGGCGCAAAATGGGCATAGACCCTCAAGGATAAAACCTACCAAAACGACCTTTAAAGGCGCCATACCTGTGTAGAAGCCAATTGTACAGGCTCAATTACATCGAAGTTGTCTTCGGATCCCTGATAACTTCCAAGCGAGGAGTTAATCTTCACATAGTCCCGCCCGCAGCGGCTATCATGCCTTGCTCGACGCATCGCGCTTGCAAAGTTCAACGCGTGCCGCACCACGATACCTCAAGCTCAAGATGCCAGCCCTCGAGGAGTCATCACGGTCAACGGAAACACCGAACGCTCTTCTCCGCACGGAGGAACACACATGCTCTCGCGCGTAGTGCAATGCAGCCTCTAATGCATTCTCGAGTCCGCCGTTAAGCTGCCGGACACAGCCAAGCGCTACCGGAGTAACTTACAACAAGACCACCGGCACGCTCCGAGCACGCCAGAAAAAGGCAGCCCCAACCCAGCATCCTCAAACGTCAGCAGGTCCTTCGCACACCATTACGCCTCAAGATACCATGGGCATGGGGAGGGGCACGACCACGATAAACCTGATCAAGGCTCAACCACACCAGGGCTCTCAAGTGTGTCGCCTTTTTCTTTTCTTTTTACCTTTTACTTTTTACCCACAGACGCTTGTCGAAGCCCCGTCCGCAAACAGACTGCCAACTCATGATGCAACAGCCAGGGAAGGATAAAGGCCACAACGTAATATACAGGTGGTCTCCATTACGAGCATTTTTATACACCAATTAGCAGCCTACCCCGGAGGGGACATGTTTAATCAGCCCATACCTTGCTTATCGTGACTATTTCTATCGATCCGCATTCGAGAGCAGCACTTATTGAATAAAACAATGCAGCACCTTTTTGCTTATAATTGCATTTATTTTTCATACATATGTTCATTCACAAGATGTTGCATCCGTACACTTTGGTACGACTAATATACACCAGGGGCCTATGTTCCCGAGATTATGGTGTGATGAGTCCAACACTTCCACAAGTGCGGCACCTCAACTTATAGCACTATATGCATCAGCTCAATCATGTCTTGGGTCAATAGTTGGGTTTGCCTGCCCCTGTTTTGGTACCTTACGCCCGCTATATCGCTAAGGTAGCACCAGGAGAACCACCGCGATTCCGCCTCAGCTCGGGCTGGGTTAACGCCTGGAGAAAGCTAAAACTGACCGCCATGATGAGGCGAGAGCCGGTCGCTGTTCGAGAGGTTTTTATGAGTCCTAAAGACTTATGCCGCTTAGAGCGAGGAGCCGGATACTGTCCGCCAAGGCGTGATAGCGCCTCAAATTCGGCCTTCCAAGACTAGGGGCTTCGCCAAAATTTAAAATTATAGAATTCTATGGCTAAGGAGAGTGTTCAAGCATTATAAGTCCGGTTGCCTTGTTCGCTGTGTTGAGCGCCTCCCAGATGGACCCAAAATGGGAACAAGAGCGCCAAGTTTATCCCTGAACACCCCAAAGACTCATGGCATGGGGCTGAAGCCAACGACTTGCCATCTCTCGATTTGATAAACAACCGCATGTAAGGTAATATTTTAAATTAACAAGCTGCTTAGCGATATGAATTAAGTTTTCAGCGCATGTGATAACAAAATGCGAGTCTACTCAAATATTACATCTTTGGAGCACTCACCGCAATAGTGCGGGCGCCTTCACTACACTCTTATAATACATCTCGGGCGTATGATGCTCCTTTCCTCCGTGGCGGGTCCGCCACAAGCTTCTGGCATCCATCTTGCCCCAAAGGCACCTTTGCGCTGGCAAGGCCCGACGGCACCCTCAATACAAGCGGAATGCTTGATCACTTCAACCCACGGGCACGCATCCATCACCGCCGACCAGGCCAAGTAGCTCCTGTGCATGGCCTCTTAGGCCACAGCCAACTATGAGGCCCTTCATGGCCTGTTCGCCGCCTTGTGGAGCTCGACCAACTGCTTCACCTGGTCGCTATGGGCACTGATGTCCGCCTCAAGATACCGAGACCGTAAGACCTTCTCCGCCGAGCTCCCTCCTCGCCCGGTAGAATGCGGCAAGATCGACACGCCTGTGAGGAAGATCTGCGAACGCCTCGAGAGCTCCGAATTGTAAGCAACAGGTAATTAACACTCACATGCTTACTTTGCATGAAAAATGCCTTACCCGCTGCTATTTTCTTCACCACCTCAATCTTCTGAGGGCCTTGTAGGCTTCGCCTTAGCGGCTTTGGCACTCTCAAGAGCTGCTGTAAGCTCAGACTCGAAGTTCGAAGTCACGCCCAAGTTCTCATGTTTTTCACGAGATCCTGGAGCTCTTGCTGCACCCTCCGCCACCCGCGCCTCCTGCTTCTCGCTCGCTGGTGCGCTGGCGTCAGATTATGCTCGCCGCATGCCACCGCCTCCTTCTGTGGTCGCCACCTGCTAGTGGCCCCTACAATACCCACGTTATCCTTGTCATTTTTCTTGCAACCAAATCCTTTTCTCAGAAGGTACAATTTTCATAAGGTATTACTCACCTTGTTTTTCCTCGAGCTGCTTTTGGCATGACCGAGCCTGCTCGGACCGCCGAGGTTTTTCTTCAAATTATTGACCTCCGCAGCCAAGGGCGGAGGTCAAGAAAGACAGCCCGCAATCCCATATTGACATATTTTTATGACCTCGCTTATCTTTCTAAAGATCCTCATCCGTTTTTTTTCCAAACACCAACAGAGCATCAGGCTACCGTCTATGCGGTACCATTTTACATATATTGTAATTCTTACCTCAAAGCCTCAGAAGAAGGCTATCGCAGGCTTGGTCAGCCCGCCTTGGCGAGCTGAACCTTCCGAATCACCGTGATTCATAAAGGCGGTGTTCTCTTCGATGGAGGCGCCATGAGCGCCCAAGAAATTATCCGCACCTCCGTTGGACGGAGGCAGCCCGGCGCTCGGTCTTGCCCTTCTTATGAAGGGGTCGCCACCGGACCGAGCCACCGTGGCCTCCGGGCTGAGTCCGTGCATAGTCCGGGAGGGTGTCCTGTGACACCTCCGGGCCTCCTCCTCCCGGTGGGTCCTTTTCGATCCCACCTCGTGTCGCTCGTGGGCACGGGGGTGGAGGCAATGAAGGAATCCATATCCGACGCACCTAGGACCCGCCGATTTAAACGGGAAGATCATCCTGGGCGGACTGCAGGGTTGTATGCGGCATTAGAAAGACATTATGTGTTGGAAATAAAACCTTGAAGTTATTCGAGTCCGGATACTTACGATCTTGCCAGGGCTTGGCCCTTGGATGCCGGCCTTCGCTGCCATCGGGCTGGTGGAGCAGTCCGAGGAAGAGTTTTTCCTTCTGACCCTTCGCCTCCCTTGTTGGGGAGGCCTTCCTTTCTTTCCTCCTCACTGGGAGAGGCTTTTCCTCCTCACCTCGGGTGGAGGAGTCGGCCTCGGATTCATCATCCGATAACACCTGAAAACGGAACTCTTCCGAGTCCCGTGGCCGCCTTTCTGGTTTTTCTTCTCCGCACCACGTGGTGCCGGAGCCAAGAGCCCCTGCTAGGCGGGCGTCCGCCGGGTCCTCCGCAATGGGGCCGACAGTAATCTGCTCGGCCTTCGCCAGCCATTCCCTGTCAAAGGTAAAGGGAGTTTAGATCCCCGATAGAGCCAAACTTTGGAAAACAAGTGGTGAAATCACTTACCTCCCACTGGACGCCGCGAAAGGAATCCACGATCTTCGATAGCGGATGCGGAGCTTGCGCCTTTGAACAACACCTTCCGACATCTTCGTGACGTAGTGTCAAGAGCCCGCCAGTGGTCCGTGCCGCGCCGATCAAACTCCCACATATTAAAGCACCGTCGCTGGCACGGAGAATCCGCGATGAGCATGACTCGACTACGCTGACAAGCTTGAGCTTTGTCCACCAGCTTCGGATACGTGCTTGAGTCCGTCAGCCCTCCGAATCTCCCAACCGCCACTTTTTCCAAGAGGTGAGCCGGGGATGCCAGATCTGAATTGGGGCCGCTGCCCAATCAGGGTCACGCTGCTCGGTGATGTAGAACCACCCCGATTGCCACCCTTGATGGTTTCCACGAAAGTACCCTCCACCACGAACGTGGGACATCCGCACACCATGGCGCCCAAGACTCCGCTTGGCTGTTCTTCACAACCTTCGCTTGACATCAAGGTCTTGAGCCACAAGTCAAGTGGGGCTGGATGCGAGGAATGTTTCGCATACCCACGATAAACGCCGAGATGTTGAGGATGAAATTCGGGCCGATCATGGAAATCAAGGCCAGTAGAACATGAGCCCCTGACAAAGGGATGAAGGGAAGCCCAATTCATGGAGGAAATGGGGAAGAAATACTACCTCTCATGGGGCCCGGGTTGGGGACGAGCTCTCCGCCGGGAGCCGATGCGCGATGTTGCTGGACAGATATCCCGGCGTCAGGCAGCTTCGATCTGCTCCTCCGTGACGGAGGAGGCCATCCACTGCCTCCCGCCCCGTCATAGTTGGAGAAGGTTGAGGTGAGAAGTGCGGACTTGAGCGCCGGAGCTCGAGTTCATGGAGATGGATAAGCCAAGGAGGAAGAAGGCGCAGGTAAAAGGCTGGATCTTTATCCCTTATATGGGCGGATAAAACATGTGTCCCCACCGCCTGGTAAAACTCGCTTATCTCCCAAGCGCCACAATCAATGACACGGTTGGGTTACCCACGTCCTGTATTGATGGGAATCCTGAATAAGGGGAACACGATCTCGCTCGACAAGACGTGCTAAGGAAACCGCCGCTAAACGCTTGAGGTGGAACAATAAAACAATTTGAGTGAAGGCTTGGTAGGTGCGACGCCACGCCACAAAATACGCAGAGATTGATCTTGTGTAATATTATTCTCTACGGTAGTATGTGGAATTTATTTTGCGAGTTTGACACTATCCCGGTGTTCACAATCTTCTATAAATTATTCGAGGAGGAACCCGCCTTTGCAATGCCGAAGACAACATGCGCCCGGACTCGTCAGCCATTGAAGCCTCAGTTCAGGGGCTACCGAGGGAGTTCCGGACTAGGGGTGTCCGGATAGTCAACTATCATCATCGGCCGACTCCAAGACTATGAAGATACAAGATTGAAGACTTCGTCCCGTGTCCGGATGGGACTTTCCTTGGCGTGGAAGGCAAGCTTTATGATACGGATATGTAGATCTCCTACCATTGTAACCGACTGTGGAACCCTAACCCTATCCGTGTCTATATAAACCGGAGGGTTTTAGTTCAGAGGACTAACAACAATCATACCATAGGCTAGCTTCTAGGGTTTAGCCTCTTTGATCTCGTGGTAGATCCACTCTTTTAACACACATCATCAATATTAATCTAGCAGGACGAGGGTTTTACCTCCATCAAGAGGGCCCAACCTGGGTAAAACATCATGTCCCTTGTCTCTCGTTACCATCCGCCTAGACGCACGCTTCGGGACCCCTACCCGAGATCCGCCGTTTCGACTAATCGACATTGGTTCTTTCATTGAGAGTTCCTTCCGTCGCCGCCATCGTAGGATGCCTCATCTCGCTTTTAAAGACGATATTATCGCTAAAGGAGCCTTGGCCGCTGGCCGCACTCTTCGCCAGGTGGTTTCTTATGACCGCCATTTCGCCATCACACGACGATGACCTCTCGAGTCATCGAAACCAATCTCCAGTGTTAGTTCGAACTTGTCAACAGTTAGATCCGATCGAGCTCTCCTCCATAAACGAGCTCTTGATCGTGATCGCCACCCCGGGAGTCGCCACAGACTATGACCGGATCGGGCCTAAACCGATCGAGAGAGATCAACTCTCCTGTGCTACCCATCATGTTGCTGTGATAGAGCAGCAATGCGGCGATTCTTCTTGTATCTTAAGGACTAGTTACGTTCGATTCCCGATCCCTCCATGCCGGATTACCGCAGAGGGACGGATGTCGATCAAGCCCTGAACTTAAAGCCAGCGGCGGGTTGGACTCATTGATAACACTCAAAATCCAAACTTCCAAGTTCGAAACTTCTCCCTTGAGTCCTAAATTGGACGGGTTCCAGATCTAGTTCCACCCTACCACCCAAACATTAGCGATCTCTCTCGATTCGCAAGAGCCCGCTGAAACAAGACATCATTATCGGGCCGATTCCTCCCGGTTATGAACATGATAAAGGACCGCCGAGAGGAGGATGCAATCCCAATTTTCTGCAATAATTGCACGGATTTAGGGAATCTTAAACGCCATAAGTCGTCGCAAATTACACGCTTTTCTCGACTTGGTGACAATAGTACAAAAATACTCATGCGATGGAGAGCGCTCGAAAACCGAAAGTAAATTTTGGGATAATCCGCCCAATACATCCCTAGTCCGAAACAAAAGGGTGCATCATTATCAATCACCCGGTTGTATTCCAAAACCAAAACCCCTAAAGGGTACGGAACTGATCGAGGGTTGGCTCAACGGACCTCGCAAAATCCACAAGACGGAGGGCGCCACTCCAACACACAGCCTTCGAGCTGTTGGATACTACGCAGGTGGCCAAAAGTGGCGAGGCTTTTTAGCCCCGGCAACCAACCCAAAGAGTACCAAGACGGTATTAACAGTCTTCGAGACTTTCGATCAAATAACATGCAGAAACGAACAATCAGCAGCCTCACCAAGTCTACCAAGTAGCAACAACAAATCCATGGAGCGACACGGGCTATCACCTTCAACGCCAGCGATTTAACCTAAATTCAATAGCTAGAGCACCAGCCGCATTGGTCCTCATCCGATAGTGGACGGTTTTAGCCTTACTAAGGTACTCATGGATGGCGGCAGCGGATTAAACCTCATCTATGAGGAAACCTTCAAAAATGGAAATTGACTGAGCCGCATTGAGTGAAGCAGCACAACCTTCAGAGGGATAATCCCTAGTCGAGAAGTACGCTGCACAGGAAAAATCACACTAGATGTAGTGTTCGCCCATCGGACAATTACAGGTCCGAGGAGGTCACGCTTCAAGTGGCCCCATTCGCAGCGGATATCATGCTTTGTTAGGCGAGAGGCATTCACAATCTTCCAAGCTATACCCCATTACGGGTACATGAAGCTCAAAATGCCCGACCCAATGGGATAATCACTCGCCAAGGATTGCAGATACAGCACTGCCGCTGAAAATAAGACAACGGCACCGGCCCTAGAGGCATTGTCCAAAGCCCTAGCGGCAGAGGAACTAACTACGCCTGCGCCCACGGTGGATAGGGACGATGTGATACCGATAAGAGGTCCAAGTCCACCTCTTTTAAACCAGCGCATTTAAATAGTCAAATTTCAGGTCCATCCAACGGACCCTACAAAGACGGCTCCATTGGGCACAATTAAGTCCCGATGTCGAAGTCCGACTACGAGAATTCCTTCGAAAATTTGGACTTTTTGCTCGGCACCCTTCAGACATGCCAGGAATCCCACGCAGGCTGGCAGAGCATAGCCTAAATATCCTAAAGGGATTCAAGCCAGTCAAACAAGATCTTCGGCGATTTTCCAAACCCAAAAGACAGGCAATGGGAGAGGAGCTAGCCAAACTCTTAGAAGCCGGATTCATCGAGATATAAAACATCCGGACTGGCTAGCCAACTTAGTAATGGTACCAAAAAGGACAAATCCTGGCGCTCAAGGCCGATTTTAAAGACCTTAACAAGGCCTGTCCAAAGGACCCTTTCCCTCCCTCGATCGATTAAATCATCGATGCTACCGCAGGCACGATTCATTGTGCTTCCTCGATGCATACTCCGGATACCATCAAATCAAGATGGCGGAGAAAGATCAGGCCGCAACGGCATTCATTACTCCATATGGGCCATTCGCTTCAACACAATGCCCTTCGGACTCAAAAAACGCCAAGCAACATATCAGCGATGATTCAAACATGTCCGCTACCCAGATAGGGCAAAACAAGAAGGCATACGAGACGATGTGGTCGCCAAGACCAAACACGCCGAACTCTAGTAGAAGACTTGAGGGTGACATTCGCAACCTCCGAGCATATGACATAAAGCTCAATCCGAAAATGTGTCTTCGGCGCATCGCCGGAAAGCTCTTGGCTTCATCAGATCCGTAGAGGAATTGAGGCAAACCCGCCAAATCCGAGCTCACACAATTGAATATTCCAAAAGGCCTAACTCGAGACGCCAATACTCCCTAAGGTATTCAGTCTTTATGAAAATGGGCAAAATAATGCCCTAAGCCCCTTGTGTCCGTGCACGCCTAAAATTCTGGTGCGTGCTAATGCCAAAGCACCAGCCTCCTCCTCGCTTATATTAAGGAACCTGGGGAATGTATATCAACAAGAGACAAGGAAAAAGGTTTACGAGGGTCTTAATCAAAAGAATCCTTGCAACGGTCCTCGCTGCACGCCTCGCTACAGGTTCTCCGCAGTCAGATCTCGATGGGTGTAGCACGTTGTTCATCCGTAAAGAGAGGAACTTAGTTTGAAAGAAGAAGGATCGTGTAAAGATGTACTTAATATCAAATGAACAGAGTATGGTTCAAGAATAAAATTGAGCTATATTGTCTCTTATTGCACATGCATGTAGCCCTCGCATGGGGTGTGTCGCTAGTAGGCGCTGACTCGCTTTAGCCGTGTCCGGGTTTGAATGACCAATTATGTGTTCTTGCTCTAGTGGAGCCGGATAGTGTGGAGCTGTCGATGCCGCCTCCCTTCTTCCGTGCTCGAGTAACACTTAATACTTCTTTTTAACGAGATGACGCCCAGTGGACCGGCATTTTAAGTGTTAGAGATGCATAATGCGGTATTATGTTAAAGCGGGCGAAGCCAAGGTCCAATAGTGCTTGATGGCTACTTTAAACGGGCGACATGGAAGAGTAGTTTTGACGATTTGAAGTTGTCGGATGAACCAAACACAACTTCTAGCAGTATGGAGCCCGCTCAGAGGGCGAGGGCCGGCAAGACTTCTTTAAAGGAGGTGTTACACAAGCAAATTTTGGTTGGTTTATCCTCATCCTCATGGATTGTGTCCTCGATATATCAGGTTTATGTCATCGCCGCCATCCATGAGGACATGTGTAAATTGAACCGCCGATTATAGGATCCAATATCAAGGCAGTCCATCCTGCTCCGGATATTTTCGAATAGTCCTGATGGTCGAAGGTGATTGGTTTTGACAACCAATGTGCGGGCGCGCTTTTAGTGGGCGCCGCCTGTTTTTCCCTTTGATCACGTGAAGTGAGTTTACTGTTTTAACCTTTTGTGGGAAATTCTTTTGTTTTTCGGGCTCGCTGTGGTGCTCGCCATCATTTTCCTTGGTGTGTCGAGCCCTTGTGTTCGGGCGTTAAGTCGGCCGGATCGCTTGAAGACCCAACAACTGTGGGTATGGTTTGCGTGCTTCCCGGAGGTACCATGTATTTGACACGCCTGTCCGTAATCTTTTTTAGGTTGGATAGCTCGTCACCGTTATCCTTAGGGCAGTGTTTTGTTGTTCGCCGAGAGTTTTGAATCCGCGCCGACCCGCATTATTTGGGCCATTTTCTTTATTCCGGCGCCGATCTTTTTCAAGGCCGTGATTTCCCATTTCCATCCTTGGTTTCAGATGTACCGGTCGCCGGTATCGTGATCTAGCCAGCCAGTTGTCCTCTCCGCGCAAAAGCGGTCATGAGGCTTGTTAATGCGGCCATTATTCTTGGCTTTTGGCCGAGGTGTCTCAAGAGCCATTCGTGCTCAGACGCTGTGTTTGAAAGCTGCTAAGGCTTCGCCGTCCTGACAAATGACTATTTGGTTCTTTTTAGTAAGGAACCTGTTCTGCATTTCCGGCTGACTCTCCGGCTGTTGAGTTATGTGACTTAGATCGTCTGATCCGGAGGGCGGACATAAGTCCCCCAAAAATTTGCCCGAATGCGCCCCGAGCTCTCCCAGCTTCCAATGGTATTTTCAGGAGGCTTTTAAGCCAATGCCGAGCTGGCCTTTGAGTTTAAGGTAAGTATTTTATGGCGTGAGATCGTGTCCTCTAGCCATGTGTATGTGGAGGATGTAATCCCTATCCGCACTCCGGTCTGTTGTTCCGTCAGATGCCTCTATGTTTACGGGTTTGAATCTCGCTGAAATTATGATCCAAAGACCTCATCGGTGAAACATAGTGTGCGGCACCCCCATATTTGGGTGTGCCGTGATCTTCGGAATTTTGGCGAGTGCATTGTTTTGACGAGCCTGCTTTTTGGCCCATAGATGGACTTAACTGGCCATCCTCTTGATGTGAACTTATGCGGATCGCATATTGGCTTGTGTGCGCGCCATTCACCGCTCTTTTTCGGTGGGTCGCCCATCCGACCGGTGGCCTTTCTTACTTTTTACTTGTGGGGGTCTAAGGCCTCCTCGTCAATTCGCAGTAGCTTTTTTTCGGTAGTTTTTGTTCGGCGATCGTCGCCGCATTTGTTCTGGCGGTGTTGAATATTTTGCTCCATCTGATCCTCGAGTGCATCTTCCGCTGTTTTGAGCTTCCGCTTCGCTTTTTCAGGCTACGCGCAGGGCGCACGAGCCTTTTCGGAGGTTATTTTGCTCCAATGGTTTGTCCGGCGTGAGTTCGTCCGGACTGTTGTCTTCACCGAGGACAGATTGTTTATCCAAGTTGTCTTTTTCGGACGATTGCTCGATAGCTTGTTCGTTGTCCACCGGTTCGCCTCTGCTCTATGGCTGGGTCTTTGTTGAGGCGGACTTTGTTCGGCGCTTACGCTGCCGCTTTGACTGCTTTTCGAGGGATTTATCCTTCAGAGCGCCCCGCTGTTCCTCGCCTTCATTTCCTTTAGGTGTATTCACCATGTATACATCATGGATGAGGTTGTCCATCCGCCCCATAGGTGCTGGTTCATTGTTGTCTCCTACATCGCCGCCCATACCGCCGATGTCTTCGGAGTCGAAGTCGAGCACGCCGTAAGCTGGCAAAGGGCTATGAAGTGGGTGGTGGGTGGGCTTGAATTTTTCAGGTCTCGCGATCCCAACCGCCCCGACCGCAGTCCGCTAGGGCTCTCGGATAAAGAGAGAGACTTTAGTGAATTCAGGATGTCGCCAAAGGGCGAAAGTGTGAAAGATGTCCGCGCCGTACTCCATAACGGCACCCAATCGGATTCGACAGGTAAGGGCGGAGGGTTCGAGTCCGGAGAGGAGTCCGCACCGGAGTCGAGGTCTCCGCAGCGACAGTGGATGGAGTTCGCCCGATCACCGAGAGATTAAAGCCCCGAGGCGGTGTCCAACCACTGCCTCAATCGGGAATCCGCTTCAATTAAGGGTCGGAGCGGATTCGGTGCGCCTCTGTGGCACCGCTCGCTGCAGAGGTAGATCATGCCCATCGAGACAAAGGCGGCGCGTTATTGCGCTCAATCCGTCAAGATCAAGTCTCCGCGGATATCGGCCGATAGTTTGTATTCTAAATCTGACCTGACGCCGGGGCGAAGCTGATTCGCTTCCAGATGGCTGCTTAATTGCCCAAGCAGTAAAGCCGCCGAACACGAAGATCTGTCCGGGAGAAAAGTCTCACCGGACCGCTGCTGTTGATGATCAAGAAGCCATCGAGCCATCGGTGAAGACACAGAGGAACTCTCAATGAAAGCACCAATGTCGGTGTTAAAACCGCGGATCTCGGTAGGGTCCCGAATCGCGCCTAGGCGGATGGTAACAGAGACAAGGGACACGATGTTTTACCCAGGTTCGCCCTCTTGATGGAGGTAAAACCCCACGCCCCTGCTAGATTAATATTGATGATGTGTGTTACAAGAGTGGATCTACCACGAGATCAAAGAGGCTAAACCCTAGAAGCTAGCCTATGGTATGATTGTTGTTCGCCCCACGGACTAAAACCCTCCGCTTATATAGACACCGGATAGGGTTAGGGTTACACAGAGTCGGTTACAATGGTAGGAGATCTACATTTCAGATCGCCAAGCTTGCCTTCCATGCCAAGGAAAGTCCCATCCGGACACGGACGAAGTCTTCAATCTTGTATCTTCATAGTCTTGGAGTCCAGCCGATGATGATAGTTCGCTATCCGGACGCTTCTAGTCCGAACTCCTCAAGAGCCCCTGAACCAAAGCTTCAATGACGATGAGTCCGGCGCGCTGATTGTCTTCGCATTGCGAGGCGGGTTCTCCTCCTCAATACTTCATAGAAGGTTTTGAACACAAGGATAGTGTCCGCTCGCAAAAACAAGTTCTACATAACACCGTGAGAGAGAATAATTTTTGCACAGATCTGTTGATGTATTCGCGGGCGTGACATCACACCACGCCAGGCCTTTATATGAATTGTTTTTCATTGTTCCACCTCAACGTGTTTAGCGAGGCGGTTTCTGGCGCGCCTTTATCAAAGCATAGATCGTGCCCTTATCCCGGATTCTCATCAATACGGACGGGTAACTCCAACCGTGCTCTGCTGGCCGCTTTCTATCAAAGGCGCAGTCCTAGTCGACCACCGGGTGGGCTCTCGGTATTCAACCTCTTTATAACGAGACCAATGCCCTCTCCTTTTTACACCTCTATCGAAGTTCGCCGCGCTTCGAGTTCCAACACCCAAAGCTTCAGATTCAGCGCTTCGACTTTCGACGATGTCCGGCTCGATAAGCATGGTGGATGTCTTCCTCCGCCACGAAGAAGACGTATAAAGCTGCGAGACGCCAGTATCTAACCGCGAGATCTCGTGATAGGCTGCCCGCTCCTGTGGCAGGTCATTCACACTCCCCGAGCCCGTGAGAACGTGGTGTTCGTGTCCCACTTCCTTCGGGTTTAGGCTTCCGACGGATCCCTTTGTGCGGGGGCCTGTTTTATTACGGCTTGATTTCCATGACTTGAATCCGGAGTCCATCCTCCATATCTCGCCATTCATCGCTGTATGTGAGGCCTTCCTCCATATTACCCCCACTTTGGATTATGGCTCAAGACCTTCAAGGTGGAGCCAAAGATGATCAAGGGCAGCAAGCGGAGTGCGGAGGGTCGGTCATAAGCAAATGTGCTGATGTCTGCGGGTCTGAGGGCTCTTTTCAAGAGGAGCTTGGTTTGTGGCAACGGGAGTGGTTTTATATCACCGCCCTGTGGGCACCAAATGGGCAGCGCTTCCCGCCTTCTCGCCAGTCCACCACAGCGGCTGGCATCATGGGTCAACAGGCTCGACTGGGGCCGCCCATGATCGCCTCTCTGCAGGCCGCATTCGAGATCTCCAGAAAGAGGGATCAATCTGCTGCAGTGGCGCAGTTATGGTGATCCGCGCCTCAGCCTCAAAATGTCGCCCTCCGCCTGTGGGAATTCAACCGAGGGACCAAGAGCTTCCAAAATTTTATGGGCACGACGCCTGCGGGAGATGTATAAGCTGTTCATCGGATCACAAGAGAAGTGTCCGATTGACCGAGGACGCAGGACTAAGCTGCAATCGCCTGACATCAAGTAAGTAGTCCCTGTGAACCGGACAAGCTGTTCATTCATTTATTTCATATATATGCCCTTTAAAGGAGTTATTTTCTTGAACAGGAGTGGATAGCCAAGGCAAAATTAATAAGGTGTCCGGCTCCCCTCCCAGAGACCACGCCGGATCATGTTCACCGTACTACTCGTCACGCCCATCGGAGAGCACCTCTTGGCAGGAGCACATCAAGTGTGTGCAAACAAAGAGCAAATCATCCCATAAAAGGTATTGAAAAAAAAGTGGGAAGAAGGAGGAGGACGAGAGACAAGAAAAAAGGGTGGACGGGGATTGAGACGAACCCGAGTCCGGGCGCTAGGCGAGAATCTTCGGAGACGGGCTGCGCTCCATGGGTTCGCTCGAGTCGGTTGTCGATTCGTTACGAGACGGTATGTCTACCGGCTAGGACTTGGTCGATGATGAAGGGACCTTCCCGCTGGGCTTAAGTTTGTCCTTTTCTTGTCCGGCAAAGCGAGAACAAGTTCGCCAACATTGTAAGTTTTGGCCCGCATTTCTCGCTTTGATATCTTCGAGCCTGCTGCTTATAAAATGCGGAACGAGCCTTTACCACGCCCCCCGCCTCCTCTAAGGCGTCCAACTGTCCTGCCGATCTAGCTCGGCTTCTCTTTCTTCATACATGCGCATTACCCAGGTGAGTCATGAATTATATCGCAGGGCAGGACTGCTCGCGCCGCATACCATGAAAAATGGTGAATCCGTAGTTCGGTTTGAGGGTCCGCAGCTCTCAGAGTACGGAGTCGAGCTCCTCTACCCAAAGGCGTGTTAGATTCCTTGAGGGACCACACTAGTTCGGGTTTGATGCCGCCATGATTAGACCATTTGCTCGCCGACTTGACCGTTAGTTTGGGGGTGATAGATCAGCGTAATCGAGCTTAATGCCCATGTTTTTGCACCGAGTTTAACCTCGCCGGCCGTGGAAGTTCGTGCTGCTATCAGTCGATGATGCTGTGGGGACGCCAAAACGGTGTACTACCCCAGATATGAAGTCTATCACCGTCCGGATCTGCCTCAATCCATTTGGTGAATTTGTCCACCATGACCAATAAGTATTTGTGCTTGTGGTTCCCTTTAAGGGGTCCAACCATGTCAAGCCCCTGCACCGCGATCGCCAGTGTAATGGGTATAGTTTTGAGGGCGGGGTGGCATGTGGCTCGATTAGCAAAGAACCTGACAACCGACGATCGTTGACTAAACTCTGAGCATCCGCCCGGGCTGTCGGCCAATAAAATCCTGTACGGAAGGCCTTGCCTACAAGGGCCCGGGCTGCAGGTGGTGCCCCGAGTCCGGGCGTGAATTTCAGCCAGAGATTTCGCCTTCCTCTTCGGAGATACACCTTGAAGGACTCCGTTGTGCTTTTCTTATAAAGTTCTCCTCATGGACCTTGTAGGCTTTAGATCGCGAACTATGCAGCGGGCCTCATTTTGGTCTTCGGAAGTTCCTCGCCGCATTAAGTAGGCTAGAATGGTTCGCCCACGGGCAATTACTGCCATTATTTCGTGAGTCAAGGTGTTATTTCATTGGCGAGCCACCGATTGTGTCGTAATGGTCTGAGTTAGGTGATGCAGCCGGGCCCGATTGTTATTTCCGGACCTCTTCCCATAATACGGATGGCTTAAAGAGCCGCTCCAGAAGATGTTAGAGGACGGCGCCTGCTTTCACACCGATGCGTATAACACGCCCGCTGCCCTGGTTATTATCCCGGCTACATGATGGAATTCTAGTCCTTCAAACCGAAGCTGACATTTTTAGGACGGCGCTATGTAAGCTGCCATTTTGGATCTTTACGCCAAAGTTCCATTTACTTGGGATATTGCGAGGTTTGAATCCCCGCGCACCTCTAGGCGTTGAATGCCCATGGAGATTGCCATCTGGAGGCCATGTAGAAGGGCCTCGTATTCAGCTGCGTTGTTGGAGTCCGGAATTTACTTTCGGTTTTCCAGGCGCCCTCCATCGCACAATATTTTTGTACTATTGTCACCAAGTCATTAAAGAGTGTAATTTCGCGATGACTTATGGCGTTTAGGATTCCCTCGTCCGTGCAATTATTGCAGAAAATTGGGATTGCGTCCTCCTCTCGGGCACCATTTATCCTGTTCATAACCTGGAGGAACCCGCCCAAGAATGATGTAATCGCTTCAGCGGGCTCTTGTCAATTCGAGAGAGATCGCTAATGTTTGGGTGGGGGTGGAACTAGATCCGAACCCCGCCCAATTTAGGACTCAAGGGCTGAGAAGTTTTAACTTGGAAGTTTGGATTTTGAGTGTTATCCAATGAGTCCAACCCACCACCGACTTTTTAAGTTCGTGGCTTGATCGACATCCGCCCCTCTGCAAGGAATCCGCATGGAGGGATCGAATCCGGACGAACTAGTCCTTAAGATACAAGAAGAATCGCCGCATTGCTGATCTATCACAGCAACATGATGGGTAGCCTGGGAGAGTTGATCTCTCAGATCGGTTTTAGGCCCGATCCGTCGTAGTCTGTGGTGACTCCTCAGATGCATGGCGCGATCCAAGAGCTCGCTTATGGAGGAGAGTTCGATCGATCTAACTGTTCGCAAGTTCAACTAACTGAGATTGGTTTCGGCGACTCGAGAGGTCATCGTCTTGCGCGGTGGCCGGGTGGCGGTCATAAGGAAACCACCTAGTCGAAGAGTTCAGCCAACGCCAAGGATCCTTTGGTAATAGTATCGCCTTTTAAAGACGAGATGAGGCATCCTACCCGATGGCGATTTACACGCAGGAACTCTCAATGAAAGCACCAATGTCGGTGTCAAACCGCGGATCTCGGTAGGGGGTCCCAATCAGCGCCTAGGCGGATGGTAACAGGAGACAAGGACACGATGTTTTACCCAGGTTCGGGCCCTCTTGATGGAGGTAAAACCTCACGCCCTGCTAGATTAATATTGATGATGTGTGTTACAAGAGTGGATCTACCACGAGATCAAAGAGGCTAAACCCTAGATGCTAGCCTATGGTATGATTGTTGTTCATTCCCACGGACTAAAACCCTCCAGCTTTATATAGACAACGGATAGGGTTAGGGTTACACAGTAGTCGGTTACAATGGTAGGAGATCTACATATCCAGATCGCTAACCTTGCCTTCCATGCCGAGGGAAGTCCCATCCGACACGGACGAAGTCTTCAATCCTATATCTTCATAGTCTTGAGTCCGCCGATGATGATAGTTCGCTATCCGACACCCCTAGTCCGAACTCCTCAGCCGCCACCTCGTTAGTGGCCCCTACAATACCCACGCTATCCTTGTCATTTTCCGCAACCAAATCCTTTTCTGTAAGGTACAATTTTCATAAGGTATTACTCACCTTCTTTTTCCTCGAGCTGCTTCTTGGCATGGCCGAGCTTGTTCTTGGACCGCTCGAGGTTTTCCTTCAAAGTATTGACCTCCACAGTCAGTGCGGCGGAGGTCAGCAGCACAGCCTGCACTCAAGTGTCACCGTACTACTCGTCACGCCCACCGGAGAGCACCTCAAGTACGTAGTCCAGATGCACTTTCCCCGGGAAAAATCGACGAACAACATGGCAGAGTACGAGGGACTGCTTGCCGGTCTCAGGATCGCGGCAGACCTTAGGATCAGGAAGCTCATCGTCAGGGGTGATTCACAACTCGTCGTCAAGCAAGTCAACAAGGATTACTAGATCCCATTGATGGAAGCCTACGTGGATCAAGTGATGAAGTTGGTAGAGCATTTTGACGGATTGCAAGCAGAGCATGTCCCCCGAGCGGAGAATGGCATTGCTGACGACCTGTCGAAGCGCGCTGCCCTGAAGTTGCCTGTGTAACCAGGTACCTTTGCGCTTCAATTAACTCAACCGTACGTTGAGCCATCAGTAGGACAGAACAAGCGAAGGAAGGTGGCCCCTGCAAGTACTTTCCCGCCGAGCTCCCAGGAGCCACCGGCAAGGACGTTGCTGGCTGTCCCAAGCCTGCCGGAGAGCAACAACACCTGGCAGGGCCTCAAGCCCTGGCCTTAGAGGCAGCTGCCCTTACGGCCGGAGATGTGCCTTTAGTCCCTGCCGTCGAGCCCCAGGTTCCGGCATGGGCGCGGCCCACCGTCCGTCTCCTCCAAACAGGAGAGCTCCCCGAGGAGCAGGAAGAAGCAGAGAAAGTAGCCCGTCAGTACAGCATGTACCAGTTTGTGGATAATGCCCTATACAGAAGGAGAACGAACGACGTGAAGTTGAAGTGCATTCCTAGGGAGGACGGATTGAGGCTGTTGGCAGAGATACATGGAGGCATGTGTGGTTCCCACATAGGGTCGAGAGCCCTTGTCAGCAAGGCATTCCAAAGAAGGTTTCTTCCGCCCATCGCTTCCTGTGATGCGACACTAGTAACCAAGTGTGAAGCGTGCCAGTTCCATTCCAAGAAGCTTCATCAACTGGCTCAAGCTCTTCAGACCATCCCTCGTTCCTGGCCATTTTTGGTCTGGGGGCTCGATATACTGGGCCCCTTTCCCCGTGCTGTAGGGGGCTTTGAGTACTTGTACGTCGCAATCTACAAGTTCACAAAGTGGCGGGAAGTGGAGCCGGTGAGAAAGGTGACGGCACAGTCAGCTGTCAAGTTCTTCAAGGGGATAGTCTGTCGTTTTGAAGTTCCCAATAGGGTCATCACCAACAATGGCACACAGTTCACAAGCCGCACCTTCATGCAGTACATTCAGGATCTCGGCGGCAAGGTTTGTTTTTCTTCTGTTGCTCATCCCAGAAGTAACGGCCAGGCTGAGAGGGCGAATGCAGAAGTGCTACGGGGCCTCAAGACCAGAACTTTTGACAAGCTGCACAAGTGCAGAAGGCGCTGGATTGATGAATTACCAACGGTTCTTTGGTCGATCAGAATGACGCCAAATCGAGCTACTGGCCAGACACCATTTGCCCTGGTTTACGGGGCAGAGGCTGTTCTCCCCACGGAACTCATATACGGGTCACCTCAAGTGCTCACTTATGATGAGCTTGAGCAAGAGCAGTTGCGCCAAGAGGATGTGATGCTCCTTGAGGAAGATCGTCTTCCGGCTGCTGTGTGAGCCGCTCGCTACCAGCATGCCTTGCGCCGCTATCATAGCTGCAAGGTTCACGCCCGAAGCCTTGAGGAAGGTGACCTTGTTCTTCGACGGATTCAATCTGCCAAGAATTCAAACAAGTTGACGCCAAAGTGGGAGGGCCCTTATCGGGTAATGTGAGTCACCAGGCCCGGCGTAGTCCGCCTGGAGACCGAAGATGGCATTACAGTGAGGAACTCCTGGAATATCGAACATCTTCGCAAGTTTTACCCCTAAGGCGCGATTTCCAAGAGCCCCGACAGCCCCCATTTTGTACTAGCCTTGCCGGCAAGGCATGTAACCCTATGTACAAAGCTAGGCGCAGACCCTGAGCATAAATAAATGAAGCGGTGGCGCCCTAAGTTTTAGCATGCATGCTAGGTTGAGTCTCTCTCTCCGTTAGGGTCGATAGTGCTTAGCGGCAACTAACCCCTAGCATAGAGGTTCAGTGTGCGTCCCTATGTTCCCTCCCGTCTTTTCTTTTGGTTCGCAGGATGCGCGGGCGTTTTTGCTGAGCTGTTTGGGCGAAAGGAAACAGGCCAACGCCCAAACCCCGACAAGCCAAGGTTGCCGGGGGCTACAGATCCAGAGATCCGACCACGGCAAGCCCAGGTTGCCGGGGGCTGCAGAATCAGATAAGTCTTTCATCCCCCACCCTACACTTCCATATGGAACTTGAACGTATGAAGCTTCGCTCACTCTTATACCGCCGTGCTCCCTCTTTCCCATGCCCAAGAACCTTTCTTTGGGCCGGGACTTGGTTGTAGTGCGATGGAAAGGGGACAAACGAAGGGCCTAATCCTACTTTGCCCCTACCTCCGCCAAAAGGCGTGAGTGTAGTCGAGCTATAGAGCGGGAGGACGACACGGTCTGTTGCCGGGTGGCGCGTTTATTTTTAAGATAACAAGGATTCACCCCTTTGTGTGGGCCTTGCTCGCGCACAAAAGAACCCGGCAAACACCCCTTTTCTTCATTAATACGTTGTTAACAAGTATAGTTCGTACGGAATGAGAGCTTGAGCAAGGGGATTACAAGGTTTAAATCTGACAAAAGCCCGCAGGCTTAATAATTAAACAAAGATAAGGTGCCCATAATCCCTTTCTTGTCCCTCTCCTCAGGAAACGGAACAAGATGGCAGAAGGGCAAAAGAAGTGCCTAGGCGAGGTACAAGCAACAAAAGACACCAAGAGAACATCCTGGCAGCCGTCCGGAAGAGGGCTGGTGATGATGGTGCCGGGAGAAGAGTCAAAATACGAGGCAGCGGATCATTAATACGAGACGGCGGCGCCGGGCGCTTATCAGACTGACTTGACGGCCCACCAGCCGCCTTCTTCGCCTTCTCCGGCCTCCCCACGCCAGCCGCCCAAGGAGGCGACCCCGAGAAATTCAAGGAGTTGGCGATGCAGATGGTGGTGCTGCCGCCCAGGGACGGTGTGTCCGACGCCTAGTCGGACCTGGCCATCCTCCCGCCTCGCTACTCCTCGGCTGGCTGCCGCTGTCCTCCTGCCACATCGCCGCCTCGAGGAGGAGCTTTCATCATCGGTCGAGCTCTCCGCACAGCACCCTAGCTTGTGTCCCTAGCGCCCGAAGACCTTGACGAAGAGCAGGTCGCTCTCCGCTAACTTGAAGCAGAGGACGTGCCCCTTCATCAAGAAGTGGGAACGTGCGAATGTTTTCTAGCCCCGACGAAGGAGCATCACATGAGGGGCGGGGAACCTTGTGTTCACCCACATGTCACCGTTGCAACACCCCTTCATGTGGAGCCTCAACCTCGCTATTGGTCGATCTCCAAAGACTCCTCACGAACGCCTCGAAGGACTAGCGAAGGCGGCTACGCTGCTCAAGACAGCCTGCAGGATGAACTCCAGCGCCAGATCCCCGACGTGGCCGCCGACGAAGCAAGAGGAGACGGTGGCGGAGATGGTGACGGAGATGGCGGCGACGCAGTGTCCCTTCTGCGCTGCCGCCTCGACCATTTATGCTTCAACCGCTCACAATCATGTCTCTTGTTCCGCACCCCACTCGAAGGTGGCCTTTCGGCCTTTGGGCGGCCGGGTTTTCCTTGACCGCCTGCTACCGTGGAGGAGGATAACACCGGATGTAACTTTTCATATTTGTAACTCCAACTCTTGCCATTTTCGCATTGTGATATGATATTCCTCCGTGGTTGGGTTTTTCTTCATTTTGCTTTTTGTCCATGTCATGCATTTCATATCATGTCATCATGTGCATCGATTTGCATACGTGTTCGCCTCTATGATTCCGAGCATTTTCCCGCTGTCCGCTTTGCAATCCGCACTCCTATGTCCCCCGACGCCCCTTTACATTTTTCCGTGAGCGGTACTAAACTTTCGAATGGACCGAGGTTTGTCAAGTGGCCTTGGTACACCACCGTAGACCACCTGTCAAGTTTCGGGTCATTTGGAGCTCGCTTGATACTCCAACGGTTAACCGCGACCTCGCAAAGGCCTTTTTAAGTTGCAGCCCAACACCCTTCAAAACAGCCCAATAACCCATCTAAGTCACTTCCATGCTCTCCGTCGTCGATCACGATCGTGGGCGAAAACCAGACTCCATTTGGAGCTTCCTAGCTCTTTCACCTATAAACACCCCCTCCCCAAATCCCTTGATCAATTCCTCCCCTAACCCTAGCCCCTGGCCTCTCCCCTGGCCGGACGTGGTCCGATCTGGTCTGCCACGCCCTGGCCACGCCTGGCCAACTGGAGCCACATGGCACTGGCCATCAAGGGCTGGGCTGCCCGCCTGAGCTCAAGGCCTGGCCCCCCACGTCTCCAGACACACACAGCCCTGCCCACAGACCGACCACACCTCGCCTGTCTGCACGCCACACACCACTGCCCACCACACAAGGCCAAGGCCTCTGCCGGGCCTGTCACTGTCCACACACTGGCCGGCCCTGGGCCGCGGGCCTCGCCTGCCCTCCTCCTCCGCCCCGGCTCCTTCCCGGCCTCCTCCTCAAAGCCGATTCAGTCGAAGGCCACGCTGAGCCCTCAAGGTCTGCCAGATCCAATCTAAAAACCGAGACGGTTGACTTTCCCCGAGCCCCTGCTATCCTCTAAGTCTTTTTCCGTGATTATTTTATTGCATTTTCTTCATGCCATAACTCTGCACCTGTGGTCTGCTTTGGGGCGATAGCATACCGAAATGTTCGCCAAGAGTAGATCATTTAATCTCATTGCATCATTTTCATTTGAGCTCATCTTGATGCCCAAGTGCTGTTGGAAGAGGGCTATGTGATGTTAGTTTCTGCATTCTTATCGTAACATGCACTTTTGTCATTTTTGCCATGATTGATGTGTGCACCCTATGAATTAGAGTCCTACATGTGTTTTGTAATATGCCATGCCATCTTTTACAGGGGTGTATGCCATGTATTTTTGTGATCTCTGTGGTGACTAGCACAAGCATGCAAACTAGGCTTCATGATGTTGCTGATTTCAGCCCCTGCTTTGGTCAGATATTTTTATGCCATGTTAACTTGATGCTACCGAGATCCATGCATATTTTGAGATACTTCAGTAAGGATGTTTTGAACATACGGTTATTCTCTATCCATCCATGCCCTTGTTTGCAATTGTGGAGTGCCATAGCTTGAGTCAATCGAGCTCTACTTTTGCTATAAAATGTTTCCTGGCAGATTGTTTACATGTTATTCAATTTTGCCAAGGTTGTTGTAGTTGATCCGTGTATGCTATGATGTTGTCCTTGCCATGCATAGATTCCGGTGATCTTTATATCGATTTCAACCGACATCATCTCATCTTTCCAGCGGCATACTTGGTTTGCCAAGTTGATGCCTGGTTCATCATTTTCCTTCCGAGCACGCATACGCATTGCATATCACATCTCGCATATCATGCCATGTTTTGCATCATGTTGCTTGTGCATTGCACCGTGATTTATTGTGGTTCCTTTGTTTGTGTTCTTGCTTTGGGTAGAGCCGAGACGAGTACGTGAACGAGGAACCTGTTGAGAACGCTTCGAGGATCAAGCTTTCGACTAACTCGAGAACTTTGCGTGCAAGATGACCATACCTCGAAATCACTTCTATCTTTGCTTGCTAGATGCTCGCTTCTTTGCTATGCCTATGCTACGATGCCTATCACTTGCTTATCATGCCTCCCATATTGCCATGTCAAGCCCTCTAACCATCCTTTCCTAGCAAACCGCTGATTGGCTATGTTACCGCTTTGCTCAGCTCCCTCTTATAGCGCTGTTAGTTGCGGTGAAGATGAAGTTTGTTCCTTGTTGAACATGGAGATGTTGTTCCTTGTTGGAACATGTTTACTTGTTGGGGATATCACAATATATCTGCTATAATTAATGCATCTATATACTTGGTAAAGGGTGGAAGGCTCGGCCTTATGCCCGGTGTTTTGTTCCACTCTTGCCACCCTAGTTTCGCCATACCAGTGTTATGTTCCTTGATTTCGCTGCCTTACACGGTTGGTGATTTATGGGACCCCCGACAGTTCGCTTTGAATAAGACTCTCCAAAGAAGGCCCAACTTTGGTTTTACCATTTGCCACCTAAGTTTTCCCCGGTTTTCATGAGCCCGAGGGTCATCTTTATTTTAACCCCCCACCAGTGCTCCTTCGAAAGTGCTGGCCCAAACTAGAGTGCTTTTGTAGCCCCTCAAGGAAACTTGAGGTCTGGTTTTAGTTGTACGGACTGCTCATCCGGTGTGCCTCGAGAACAAGATATGTGCAGCTCCTATCGGGATTTGTCGGCACATTCGGGCGGCTTTGCTGGTCTTGTTTTATTGCTGTCGAAATGTCTTGTAGTCCGGGATTCCGAGACTGATTGGGTCTTCCCGTAGAAGGAATATCCTTCGCTGACCGTGAGAGCTTATAATGGGCTGTTGGGACACCGCAGGTATTATCTTCAAAGCCGTGCCCGCGTTATGAGGCGATGGGAATTTGTTAATGTCCGTTGTAGAAAACCAAGTTGACCTTTATTTAAAATACACATCAACCGCTGTGTAACCGTGATGGTCTCTTTTCGGCGGAACTGGAAGTGAACACGGTGTTGGAGTTATGTTTGACGAAGTAGTTCAGATCACTTGATCGCTACTAGCTTCACGACCGCGCTTTGCTTCTCTTCTCGCTTCTCTTTTATAATGTAGCCACCATATATGCTAGTCGCTTGCTGCAGCTCCACCTCACAACTCTGTCCTTCCTATAAGCTTAAATAGTCTTGATCTCGGTGTGAGATTGCTGAGTCCCCGTGACTCATGATTCTACCAAAACAGTTGCAGGTGCCGACATGCCAGCAGGTGACGAACCGAGCTCAAGTGGGAGTTCGACGAGGAACGTGGTCGCATTATGTGTCTTTTCCCGATGATCAGAGTGGAGCTCAGCTTGGGACGATCGGGATCTGCTTTAGCATTTGGGGTATCTTCTTTATTTTGGTTCCGTAGTCGGACCTTGAGTGTAATCTGATGATGGATGTTTATTTATGTATTGTGTGAAGTGGCTAATCGTAGCCAACTATGTATCTCTTTCCCTTATGTATTACATGGGTTGTGTGAAGATTACCTCACTTATGCATATTGCTTTCAATGCGGTTATGCTCTAAGTCGTGCTTCGACACGGGAGATATAGCCGCATCGAGGGCGCTATAAGTTGGTAATCGAGCCATCCCCGACTTAGGAGCCCCTCGCTGATTGTTTGTCATGTTGTTGAGTCTAGAACAAAATGTTTTGAGTCTTAGGATTATATATATCGAGAGTAGGATTCTTTTACTCCCCATCCCTTCGCCGCCCGTGAGGTCTCCCGACGAGAAGTTTTGACTCTCTCTCCTCAAATTTCACTAGAAATTTTTTTTAGGATCACGCTGGTATCTTGGAATCGTTCGATGGTTTTGTGACGAGAACATTGTTCTTGGTGCCTCCCGACATTTAGGGTTGTGGAAGTGTCCCGGGAGTTGAGCTCCGAGGTGTTGTCGCCACAATTTTATCATTGCAGTTCGAATACCTGAGTTTTGCCGACATCGAAATCTCTTTTGTACGCTTGTTGGTGAGATAACCCCGATAACCCAAAGATCGGGCGTAGCTCGAGTATTGCCATGACTCAGATAACGGATGCTTTTCAAGGTCGAGGTACACGATTCAAGGTTTCTTGGTTATGTGTTGACGGATGGATACAATGGATCTAGGTATTGTTAGTTTGGGTGATATATTTTGTGTCCCTCGTATCCCCAACACCAGATTGCATAACCGTAAAGTTTCGAGTTTATAGGTGGGATTCAAGTAGCTCCTAGCATTTCTTCCCGCAGATATTTGGTTTGTGATTGGGTAATCCTTACCACTTATTTGTTCCAAATGTATTCTTTGTTATTTTTTTCATCAACCCTTAATCAAGTGGCTTCTCACCTTAATGGACGGTGATGTTAACTTTGGAATTCATTCGCTCATCCTTGTTCGAATGTTTATTGTGAAGACTATATGTTGCAATTTCTATCCGCTGATTCAACTTGTCTATCTGCTCATCAAGTGCTAACGGATGTCACCTCTTCAGATGGCTCCGCCAACGCGCCTCAATCCGGAATGCAATGATGGGAGTCAGTCAACCTCCACCTCCACCTCCGCCCCGGAGGCATGGCAAGCTATCATGGCAGCCACCAATGCCAATGCTCGATGATTTTGCAACTCTTGCAAGAGCGCACCCAAGGGCAAGGCAATCAAGGAAATCAAGGCAAGGCAACAACCAGCCGTGACTTTGCTACCCTCAATCAGTTCCTCGCTAATCAGCCGTCTTTCAGCTTCGTGGTCGAGGCCACGACGCCGACGATTGGCTTGTGGACATCTGCAAACATTTTGAATGTAGCAATGTCGACTGAGGACTTTGTCAAGTTTGCTTCGCTTCAACTCAAGGACCAAGCTGCCGAGTGGTACCAAAGCAATACAAAGATTCCAGAGGAGGTCGGTCATTACCGATGAGTTCCACGAGACTTCAGAGCTCACCACATTCAAAAGTGTTGTTGAGAGCAAGCGTGAGGAGTTCCGCAATCTCAAGCAAGGCAACATGTCTGTATCAATACAATATCCAGTTCCAGAACTCGCCGCTTGCTAAGCAAGACGTCCCCGATGAAAAGAGTATGATCTATCAATTCAGAGGTGGTCTCAGAGAAGATCTGCAATTAGCTCTCGTGCTTTTTGAGCCGTAAAAGTATGATGAATTCTACAACATGGCATCAAGCAAGAAGCTGCCCAGCTCAAATGTGAGGCTTCTAAGAAGAGAATCAGGATGCAGCTTTAGTCTTCTTCTTCCTCTCAAGTGGCAGCTAAGCAGCAGAAGTTCTACCTTCCTCCTCCTCCGTCTGGCCAGCCTTATCGCCAGAAGAACTCAGTGGTCGTGGATCTTCCCACCCACCCAACCCAAGCTATCGTAACAAGTCTAATTCTCAAGCTCCAAGGTCAAATGCTCCTTATCACCGTCCGCCTCGAGGTGACTTGCAACAAATGTCGCCAGAAGGTCACTATGCTAACAAGTGCTTCAACCAAAGGCGCCTTCCGCCTCCTCCTCCCGTGAAATCTTCCAGCAATGCAAAGGTCAAGCATAATCCAAAGCATGCCAAGGTGAATATGATGAATGCAGCTCAAGCGGAGGAATCTACCGATGTGATAATGGGTAATCTCTCGCTAATGATATTCCTCGCAAAAGTCTTATTTGATATTGGTGCATCGCATTGTTTCATCTCAAGACCTTTTGCATCTAAGCATGAGTTGTTATCAAGAATTGCCTAGTTCTTTATCAATTGTGTCCCCTGCAAGCAAATGACAACTAATAATTATGTCCTTGATGTTTCTATCAAGATGGGCGATTATAG